>FIZU01031307.1:0-15323 GCA_900064475.1 Pseudococcus longispinus
TGTAACTTCCCGATATTTTATAGTAACTTTTACTATACTTTTACTAAACATTTCTCTCAGTGTAAATGTGAGCTACTTTTACAATATTTTATCATCTCAGGAGGGAGATAAAAATTACTAAAACTTTCATTTTTCGAAAACGACCCTAACTTGGGAACTTTGGGGCTCCAACAGATCTTTTTCCAGTTGTAAAAAGCGGGCTAAATTTTTAAACGGATGATTTTCAGCTCAAAAGGCACAATAATTAAATGAAATCATCACAAAAGCACATTCGAAAAAACTTCCAGGCCTTGCAAAAATTTTAATAAAATCAACCCATCAATTTTACATATGTACCAACTAAAAATTGCACGATCATCAAGCTTTTGACGCCAAGGTCCAAAAAAATGTAAATTCACTCTCAAAAAAATCCAAACCCGAAACATTACCTTGCACTCAGAAACGAACCCTCTTTAGAACACTAAACCGACTTAACTACGAGAAAAAATCATCAAGTAAGGCTTAATCGACGTCGATCGCGAGCACTTTTTCATCGACTCTTTAAAATAGTTGATGCATACAATAAATACTCAACCGGGAAAAAGTAATTGTTTTACAAATTACAGAATATTATTTTTATGACAACGTAAAGCAAGGGTGCTCATCCATTTAAAATGATTTGTACCCGTTTATCTTGCTGAAATTGCATTAAAACGCTTGTTATTACTCTTTATGCGAGAATCATCTTTTTGAATACGAATCGAAACGTTTAATATTGTACGTCTTAAAATGTGTAAAAATGGAGCTTTCCTTCAACCGAACTACCCATAGTAATTATTTGCGACTACAGACTGGAAAATTTTTCACTTGGTTTGATGGAAGTTTTATTTATTTTCTAAACGTTCTTTATATAAAAATCTTCATCTTTCGATATTTCGCCAAAACACGAGTCACAATTTTAATAAAATTACACAATTTACCTAATTTAATCCCCCACGTTTCTTTAGCATTCCCAAAGACTTAAAATTAATATTAATTCATAGTCGAACTAAACGATAGGTACTAAGTTACAAAACGAATTCAATTTTCCTTTCTACACAAAAACAACCGTCAACTCGAAATATTTAAATAAAACCTCGAATATAATATTCTTTGCTCGATATCGTTGATATTTATAAAGGTAGATATTTAAATTTAACACTTGTACATCAAAGATGAACCGATATCTTCGATTCGTAAAATCACTCGACTCGAAATCGCTTTGATATTTGCCTGGGATTTTCATTTTGCCCTCAAACAGACGCCAAGATTAATGAAAATCACTCTAAATAAAACACACAACTCCGGGACCAACTGTTGCTTCGGCAAAATGGAATATTACGAATTGAATGTTTTTCTGTCAAATAAGCGAAAAGTTTCTTTGATTTTAAGCGTAAAACTCGGCTACAAGTTTTCGGTATGTTTGAATTCGAATGCTGAAAAATGTTATTAAAACTTTTTCACAAATTTTATTACCGACGTTTGCGTTTCTTTTCGGACATAAAAAATATTAATTAAACTATAATTATACTTTACGTCAATTTATTTATTAAAAAATTATATCTCAGGGAACCTTTTAAAACATCTGAAAGAAAAATTTAATAAAGTTTTCATTTTTAATAGGTATCTTCTATCTACCTGCCTACCTACCTACTTTTTCGACTCGTATTTTCAATTACACGTAATTAAAAATTCTAGTCAATTTTCAAGATTAATATACCCAGATTCTGATTCAGTGAGGAAAAAAATAAACATCACTACGAAGTAACCTTATCTCATCCAAATTCGATATCCAATTTCCATTCAACTTGTTGAGTCTGCTGGTATCGTAAGTCGATACAATACCAAACTCATACTGCATTACATACTTTTGCATTAACGAAGTACATTACCATAGAATACACCAAACCCAACGTAGGTAACATTTTAATGAAGATGGAATATGATAAACTGGCACGAATACCTTTGGCGGGGAGCTATTTCCACGACATTTTTCCACTCTCGTCAATGGTTTGTACGGAAATTGAAAAGTTGATGTAGTGGAAACCGCGTGTACAAATACACCCATTCATTAATTTAAACGAAGAGTGATCCGAAACAGCTTTCGCAGACTTGACAAAAGAGATATATGGTGACAATAGTGCGACTAAATTATACGAAGACTCGGGTAATAGAAACAGCAATAGTATTTGCGACAAAAAAAAGTACACTATGGACAAACTTCACTCGGAGTAGCACATTCGCTGTCAATAAGAAAATTCATGTCAGTATGTATAAAAGAAGAAAATTGAATTACCCACGCTCTTTTTTTTTTACATATTCAATTTATCGAACTTTCTCGACTACAATGTTCCCAAAGATGAATAAAAAAAAGTGAAAGTTTCGATTATTTTCACACTTTACTTTTTTGTTGGAGAAAAATCAGATAGGCAAGATTAATTTTTGATTTTTATTAAATTTATAGATACAATTGACAGTCGAATTTGATTTGAACAACGTATTACATGAATCAGGGGGAAATGAAACCATAAAAATCATCAGCCCTTATAAAATTTTTGATGTTCAAAAAAAAACATCGTGACACAAAAATCTTTCGGACTCCCCAGCCATAAAATATAATCTTTCTCAAGGGCCTGCTGAGTTTCTGAAGTTGAATTTTTCTACTTCTTTTTGCAATAGAGTAGGCCAAGTAAGCATCGATCATCCACCAAGGGTCACCTCGGGGCAAAGTGTTGGTCCAACCACTAATTTAGTTACAAATCAAGAAAAGAAATCAGTGAAAATTATTAAAAATGTTGTAAAGGTTTAAAAATTATCAAAAATAGTGCAAAAATGTTCAAAATAACATGAAATTTTTTTGGAAAACTTGTTAAAATTATTAAAAATTTGCCGAGATTTGCACAAAAAGCGTAGCATGAAAATCGTTGGAAATATTTTTGAAATTGTCCAAATTTGCGAACAAATCGACGAAAATATTTTCAACCCCGTTAAAAAATCATTAAAGTTATCGAAAATGTTGCTAAAATTGTTGAGATTTCCATAGAAATCGATTTCTCAATTTTTCAAAAAACTCAGCCAAAACTTCGTTAAAAAGATCAAAAAAGTCATAAAAACCATTGAAAATCTCATAAAAAACTGGGAATATATTCCGAAAAATTGTTGAAAAATGCAATAAGTCACAAATTATCAAAAAAAATTGTATAAATAACACAAAAATGGTGAAAAACCAAGAAAATTGTGACAAATTTTGTAAAAAATTCAGCAGTTTTCACGAGATTTTTGAAAGATTTCATGATTTCTTGTTCATTTTTTTCAAATTCAATGAAAATTTCAACAATTCAAACGAGATTTTTTTGGACCATTTTTTGAATAATCTTTACTGTTTTGATAATTTGTCTGTTTTTACAACATTTTCCACAATTTTTATGATTTTTTTTCATTTTTAATATGATTTAGGTGACAATTTTAACCATTTTAACGAAATTTTTAACAATTTTTATGACATTGCGGTCGTTTTTACGATATTGTCGCCAATTTTATCACAATTTCAATGTTATTTTTCAGATTTTTATCAATTTTCTTGATTTTTTGATCTCTTTAATAATATTTTTACTAATTTTTGTCAACATTCTGACAATTTTACTCGTAATAACATTTTCGACAATTTTAATCATTTTTTTTCATTTTTAAAATGATTTGTGTGAAAATTTGAATAATTTTTACGAGATTTTGGGCCATTTTCACGAATTTGCACTTATTTCTACGATATTTTTTACCAATTTGATAGCAATTTCAATAGTTTTTTTCACCCATTTGCATGATTTTTTGATAATTTTTTTCATTTCTTTATACGAGATTTTTGGCCATTTCCAAGATTTTTTCGGTCATTTTTACAGTATTTTCACGAACTTCATGGTAATTTCAATGATTTTTTTCAACATTTTCAATCATTTTCATGATTTTTTTGACCGATTTAATTATATTTTAAATGATTATGAATATTTTAACAAAACGTAACACAAAAATTTTTCTGCCCCCAATCATAAGAGATAAGACACATCCACGTCAAAATCACTTTTTTGGCGAAAAATTAACAAAATCGTTCATAAACGATTCACTCAGACTTCAAGTTCAAATTATTTGTTTGCAAATGAATCAATTGAATCAATCAACCTGAAATAATAGCCAATAAACAATTATAAAAAAAAATATGTCCACGTGAAAAAATTGGCGAAAAAAATTGGCCATCTTGGGAACAAGTCAATAAAAATATTCATTGATGTTTAATTCGCTTAGAAATTATTCCGTTCATTTGATACTCGTAATAATACGAATCTACTGACGAGTAAATTATTTTTTGAGTAAATTACGAGCAAAGAAGCTTTTTATAATCACATTTTCGAGTTCAATTGAGTGCGACTTGTTGAAAAACATCTCTTTCATGTTGGAAATATTTCTCCAAACCGATACGATTACAAATCGAAAACGACCGATACCTTCTGATTCAAACAATTCACGAAGAACCATAAATGGAGAATTTATATCGCGAAACGTTCTTAGAAATGTACCTAATACACGCGCAAACATTTTCGAATGATTGTTAAATCATTTGAAAATTCAAATTTATCAACTGTATAAATACCGTACTGTATTACAAAACAACATTTCGTTCTCGACTCGCGCTATAGGAAGGTAATTTTAAAAAGATGAAAATATATGTATAATTCAGTAACACCCACGGCTCGTAAACTAAACCCCTAGTATTTCAAACCCACACAATACCTAATACCTCGCTAATTACCTTTCACTTCAGAACACCAGATAAAATTCAATTTAAAAACTACATCTACTCGTAGCTCGGATGCCGAGTTCTTGGCGTGGTAGAAAAATAAGAAACCATAGGATATAAATTTATTCAATAAATGAGATTGGGTATACTATACTATAAACTAGGGGGAAAAATAAATTTCATCTTCCCCCTTAATGCGATCACAGGTGGTCGTTGGAAAAAATAACACAACTTGCACAACGAATAAGTTCAACGTTTTTGCCAAATATATAAGAATTTTCCAAACTACCCCTCGATTATTATGTTTTTTGAAAAACTATACGACGTCGATACCTCTCAGTTCGACGTTCGCCTTTCAAAACGTATATAAAGCTCCCTTCTAATCAATAATTTAATGCGTTCGCGTAACTATATCGAGATAAAAAAAAACATACATTTAAAGTCTCACCAAATACGAGCTAAACACATAGGTACCTATAAAATAGTGCGAGAAAAAAAGGGGTGAAAATAACGCGTAACAATATATTAATAGTATTCAATGATATCTCCATAAAAGGAAAAATATAAAAGGATGTGTCAGCAAGTAGCGATAGTGATAAACATCCTGACATCGGTTTGTATTTTATTCAAACGAGTATTCCAACATTCGCATTCGCGTTGACCCTTCTTTGGCGCGATATCTTTCAATTCGAACTACAGCTATCGGTATTAATCGGCGCGAAATTAATTTCCAATGTACGCGTTTTAAATTTTGACAATTAATTTGTCTTTTTTCCTCCGAATTGAATCTTTATTTCGCGAAATTTCCATTAATCTTTTCCCCGAAATGCTACGTCTAACGATATCCCCACCCACGCTGTAAACGTGCGTTTAGCTGCGTTTTCTATCATAAAACTGAGTCAGGCTTTGCTCGTGCACGAATATACGCCGTGAAATATCATTAAAAGTTTTTCTCGCTTCGAATAGCTCGCTATCGAAATATTAACTCGTGACGATTTACCAAAAAAGTAAACTGCTAAATTGCTCTGCCTTCAAAAATTAGGCTCGTTCACTGGGAAATCCAAGTCGTGTATCTTTTAATTAATAAAAGATATTAAGGTACATTTTTCATCGATGTGTCTTGAACAGCTCAAGTGATCGAATTTTCTTAACGAAAAAAGAAACATTGTTGTGGTGTAGGTATTAAGCAATAAGTTCAAGTAGAAATTCAATGAATGAGGGTGGCAAGATGTGCTCACATCACACCAACGTTTGTATTCGACCGTCAAGTACTTCGAAAAAAAAGAATCAAAGTTCATTTGACGAGTGTTTTGGGACAAGTGTCCTGCAACAAGAGGCAAATAATGTCCGCAGCCAGTGATCAGTGACGATTCGTTTTAATCGTGGTCTTAATCACGATCAACAATATTTCAATGAATTACAAAATTTTTCTTGAGCAAAAAAATTCTTTGAACGATTCAGAAACGACAAAATCGTTCAGGTTAGGATTTATTTGAAGATGAGAAATTTGTTTGCGACCGAATGAATGAGAATTTTTCAACGGACGAAGAGTTCACGAACGACTGAATCATTTTACTTAACAATCCTTTCGCGACGGACTGAATCATTCAGTAAACGAATTGTGGATGAGAATCTGAAAAATTCAACCAACTAATCGTTCATGAACCATCAAATAATCCTACGAAACAATCGATCTCGTACAACTGAATCATTATACGGAAGAATCGTTCTCGAACGACTGACTCATAAAATGAGCAAATCATTCACGAACGATCAAGTCGTGTTTTGATCGAATTGTTTGCGACCTGCGGATTCATTCGATAAACAAATCATAACATTCAGTAAAAAGAATCAGTCGTGAACGACTGAATCGTTGACGATATTGAGTGATCAAATCGTTCACAAATGAGAGAATTGCTAAGTGAACAAGTCGGTCGCAAACGACTAAATCATTGAGTGAACGAATCATTTGCGAGCGAAAGCAGATTCAATTTTGATGAACGATCAATTTCAACAAAACAAGTAAAAGATTTAGTCAACAAATCGTTCGTAAATAACTGAATCATTCTGCGAACGAATCGTGTATCGATGACCGCATGATTTCATGTAGGAATCATTCAAGAACATCTCGATTATTTTCAACATGAATCATTCTTGAACGACTGAATCATTTGCAAGTCAACAGATTCATTTAATAACCGATTCATTTCAACACAACAATAACATCAGCATACAAATGTTTCGACTAGCTTCACCAATGATCCAATTTCCCGTCCAATTTTTGGGGAAATGATGTAATACTCGTATTGTATTTGGTGAATATTTTTGAGGAAAAATTTTCACTCACTTCATTATTCGAACAGAAATATATTGCCTTCTTTTTTTTAGTGCATTCAGAGTACCTAGTTATAAATTATGACAGATTCAAATTTAGTGATTCCGATTGTCACTGTCGTAAGTATGATACAAAAGTAAATAGTAAATTCATCAAATATCCTTAATTCTCCAACTGAGAGCTCAGAAATCGCCAGAAATCCAACTTTTTAAACATGCTAGGAGGGATCGCCCTCTCTCCGACATATCGGGTTGCTACGCCTCTGTTTAATTTTATAAAAGTAGGTATACAAATTTTCAATTTTGGATCATTTGGGATTTTGAAATATCTGAATTTTGAATTCAAAATTTCAACTTTCTTCTTTTAAAAATAGAAATTATAAAACAATTGGAGGGGAGGGAAGAAATGGAAATTATTGCACATCATCTCTTTCTGTTTCAAGTACGTGTAATCAAGTGCAATTTTTTTCAATTTAGAGCGAATCTCACACAGGAAAATTCAAAGTAGGAAATTTTGATTCGATCATGTTTTCTATGTAAAATTTCAATAACTCGTGTACTAACTTGACTTCATTGTATCCATCAGATCTCTCCTGGGCACAGAGGGGTTAATGAAACTTGAAATCACAAAACTACACTTTTAATGTGGAAATTCACCATCATCATCATCATCATCATCATCATCATCCGAATATTTATAGCTTTCCAGTTGAATCGAGGACAACATAGGTAACACCTATTTATTTATTTTAAATGTCTAATTACACAAAGAAATGTGTATTTGGTCATGAATGAGTATGAACCTAAATATCTCAAATTATGAAAAAATATACCTGCTGTCCGTCCTGTCTCGGGTCCTATAACCATCACAAATTTAGCACCTGCGTAAATATGGACCATACTTTTCTAAAACTTCATAAAATTGACCTCAGGAGGATAAAATTCTTCACAACCCTGTTGGAAAATTGCATCAAACAATCATAAACTTTCAAGGCCCCCAACTCACCCATTCATTCTCGATCACCCGAGGTAATTCGATTATTTGCAAAACACAAACTGATAGCACATAAGAGACAGTTATACGTATTTTGAAACGACCCAAAACCTCATCATCTAAAATTCGCCACGTTGCTTCGTAATCTCAAACTACACACATATCAAAAGATCTCCAACCCTTTAAAATTTTCAGCTTACGCAATAAGTTTACGTACATAAACTACACACGACCTTTTCCATTATGCTCCAGCTCGGCATCTAACGAAAACGATTAAATTCTCGACTAAATGACGAGCCGCGCATAGACGTGTAACATTAAAATACCTTATTCTCCTCTAAATAACTACCCATCGAGATACAATTCACCGAAACGTGTAAATCTTTACAGCTTTAATGATACAATAAAAAGTTTGGCGCGACTCAAACGCCGTGCAAAGTTTTCCAACGAGCAGATAATTTTAATTCTTTCATTGTCTCGCGAAGGCGAAACTTTCACACGGGCCAAAAACTTCGCTTCGAAAAATAATTATCTGTCGAGTCAAGGTTAAAAAATAAAGTAAATTTTTCCTCCGCCAAGCCGAGTAATTAGTCACAATGGAGTATAGCGGCCGAAGTGATAAGTCCGGCAAATGATAAACAGCGGTTTAATGAAGATTAATCCTTCCGCTAGGCGTTTATTTTACAATGCTGGAAAATCGCCGTCGCGTCGCGTCGTTTTGAGAACAGGAAAAAAAGGGGCAAGAAGGCTCGACCAAGATAAAAAGATAAAACGAAATAGCGCATTGCGGGAAAAAAGCCATAGTCAAGGGAGGTATATGAGACGAATATCGGGAGAAAAATTTTATTTATGCGTGGAATTTCACGAAAGGCGCGACCAAGCTCGAAAAAAGTATTATGGAAAAATTTCTCAACAGAAAAAATTTTTCTCCGCGAAATTCTTACGGCGATTATTGCTCGCATTGCGATAGAAATGACAATACACTATACAGGGTGTTCCAGTAGTAGTGCACCGCCTTCAAACCAGAGATGCAGCTACCCAAACTACGTAAGTGTATGCATATTTGCCAATCTCGGGATTTCAAGGGGCAAAATTATGCATTAGTCTTGGTAGATGTTTCAAAACGTCGTAACTCCGCTAATAATACAGATAGACAATTTTTTCAAAAAATTTCTTGTAGAACTTGAAAAGTTCTACAAAATGAATTATGATCATATTTTGCCTAATTCCATATCTGAAGGAGCTACAATAATTTGAAAATTTGTAGGCTTCATACTCCTTCAGTTTTCAAGTTATGCAAAATTGTGTAAGTACTTTTTTTGTTGAGCTTTTTGAGCTCTACAAATTGAGCTAGTAATTTTTAGCATAGCTCTAACATTAAAGGAGCTACAATCTTTAAAAAGATGAAAAGTGGCATTATCTTTTTAAAATATGTTTTTCTTTTCAAAAATTTTTCAAAATCTTCGCTCATATGTTTTCAATTTTGGAGTTGGGCAAAAAATTATTAGTTCATTTTGTAGAGCAAAATTTTGCATAACTTGAAAATTGAAGGAATTATGAATTTACAAAGCCTTCAAATTTTCAAATCATTGTAGCACTTTCAATTTTGGAGTTAGGCAAGACATCTGTATATAACTTATTTTGTAGAGCTTGAAAAGTTCTACAAGAAAGTTCCAAAAAAATAGCTTATCTATAATATCAGCAGAGTTACGACTTATTCAAACATCTGCCAAGACTAATACATAATTTTGCTCCTTCAAATCCTGAGATTGGCAAACATGTACACACTTATGTAGTTTGGGTAGCTGCATCTCTGGTTTGAAGGTGGTGCACTATTACCGGAACACCCTGTACAGCGATGAAATACGTAGGAAATTAGCTGCTCTATTCTCGTATACGTACGCTCGCGGCTGAGAAAAGCACGTTCCACGTATATAAATAATACGCGAAAACTTATTAAAACTTACGTCAGATAATGTTTCGTTAATTTTACCTTTTTTATTACACAATATCGCGAGGTATCGGCAAGTGAAAAATGTTACGTATGAAAATTTAATTTCATAGGTTTCGCACGATGCCACGCCAGAGCGTCGGTGTTTTCAATGATGACGCTGTCTCCAACATCTGAAGTTTGTCGTAGAACTTCTTTAAAACAATAAATTAAAGCGTAAATACAAGAGCGACGATTTCACAGATTTGCCGGATTTAATGATAAAGCAAAACCGAGCCAGGTGCCAGGGGGCAGGCGAGCGGTACACGTAAGCGTCGCGTTGCACCATGAAAAACGAGCCTATTTGTATGTTCTTTTCCTGCTGCTTCCAATTTAACGAAACTTTTTCGTCCAAACGTGCTACGCGACGACGCAACCTACGAAATAAGATTTCGTTCTCGCAAACATTTCCTCGTATCTAAATACGTATTAACCGAGCAACTAATTATCAAAACGTAATGACGTAGAAGAAAAACCCTCAACCGTTTGTATACCTACCACGAAAAGTATCGCCGGATTTTCACTTCACTACAAGTAAAATGCCCATTTGTACGATAAAAATCAAACTGTATAGAAAACGATGGCGAAGTCATGTCGAGAAAATCAAACAAGACGATAGAGTACTTAATGACGGGTCATTATGTTGCAATTTCTAGTTTTTTTGTTAGAGCCAGTGGTCGTGAAAATGTATTTCTGAACTTTTCAACCGATGAGACAGGACAGAAGAAGGGTCAATGGGACAGAATGATATGTCGTCGAACAAAAAATTTCCAAAAAGTTTGCTTGAAATTGATTTGTGCTGATAAAAATCAATAAAGTTACGAAGCTTACGATTGGACAGTTTTCCCATCAAAGTTTTAAGAATCGTCATCGTGATTAAGCTTTAGTCGCGAGTGAGTTGGAAAAGAAGGAGAGAGAAGAGGGAAAGTAAAAATAAAAATTTCAACACCAATATTGAAGAGCGTCCTTGAATAGTCAAAAAAAGAAAACTGTATGATTTGAAGAGCCCTTCTTTAAAGTTATATGGTATTTCGAAGATAATTCCATTTTGGAGGGGATGTGCTGTTGTCAACCTTGTATCAGATAAGAAGTGTGAAACATTTTAAATAAGCTTTACGCATGTTGTCTGTTTTGAAAAATGAAGCTTGATTCGATTTCAATTAAAGCAAGATTTTCCCTGCAAAGAAGAAGTGGACTATGCACATATACAAATACATCATGAATATGTTTTTTGCCTTCAGATTAGAAAAAGTTGTTTTTTCCCCTCTTAAATTGTAACGAAATAGTTGCTAATACCCACATCCTATAACATCATAGGCGGCGATTTACGACTTCTTCAACATTTTTAGTGATTTTTAGAAAATTAAAAAAAAATGTTTACAACGTTTCAGACCTTTTGACGACTTCTTTAGTAGGTACGAGCATCTTTACAATTGATTATACATTTTTTACAATTTTCCTAGAACTTTTCCCAAAATTTTCAATGATTTGTTATGACATTTGAACAATTTTTACAACTTTCCAGATATTTTGAGAACTTTTCCACTATACCTACTTTTACAACAATTTCAATGATTTTATAATGAAATTTTTGGCCATCTTTATTGCTTTTTATGCATTTTTGAAGACTTTTTCACACCATTTGCAACATTTTCAATGAATTTTATGAAATTTTTGATAATTTTTAAAACGTTTCAGGCACAGTGACAAAACTAAGACATATCCTTGACATCAACCAATCAGGCGCTGAAAATCTGATGTTGGAGGTTGAAATGTCACATCAAAGTCTAGAAAGGGACACATTTCATCGAAATTGACCATATAACTCAATTTCCCATTTTATTCTGACTTCGTATCGATGTTCTTTAGCTGAAAAATTTCAACGGCATCGACTATTTGATTGAAATTAACATTTTAAAATACCTCACTCAAGTCCACAGAACTACAACCATATGGCTGAATCGCTCATTTTCCAATATCGTATTGCTGTCCAATTGTCCAAACAGTTGAAATATTTCATCGTAATTGACCATACAATCAAAGTGCTGAATTAAGTTCTTTTGCCACATGAATTGTAAATTTTGAAATTTCGCACTCAAGTCATTGAGGTGAGGCATTACATCAAAATTGACCATTTTGAGGCAAATAAAACGAATTTTCGACAAAATTACCCACCTGCAAGGAAACTTGGCAAGACAATTCGAAAAAAATCTTTCATACAATTCATCCACATTTAATTTTGGAAATGAATACCCGGCAAATATACGTGAGGCTATTCACCTGTAAGTTTACCGACCCTTCACAAATAACACCACAGGTACCTACTCTATAGAAAAAATTCGCCATTTCAATCGTTCTTTTCAATTTCCCTTAAATGATCCCTCCTTCTTGAAAAAAAATCACCGCTTTGAAAAATGATAACAAAGGTCCCCGATAAAATAATTTTTTAATAAAACCAAATATACATTTCGCCTTTTCACCACGACATATCCACAGCATGAAGAAAATCTCGATGGAAGAATCGTTCGGCAATTTTTTTAAAGCTTCTTATCGACTTGGGAAATAACAAACATGTCAAATTTTCGTTACGCCGAATTTGAATAAATGAGTTCGTGATTAGGTAATTTTTTAACATTGAGTCGTTTGATTCTCGTTTGTTGGAAATTGCGTTCTTTTTTTAAAACGCTTTTCATAGCTAACTCGAGGGCTGATTTTTTCGGCTTTTTAAAATTGATTTTCGTTACGTATTCGTTCGTTTGCGAATGTTTTACATAAGTTCGCCGTTTCTCGAATGTTATTCGTACGAATGAAAGAATTCGCCCTCGATGCCGGAAGACGAGCAAAGCGTAGAGATTGAAATCTGAGCAGATTTCGTTTTTAGATACGAGAATGGTTCTTATCAATTAGGTGTATTTCAATTTCGTCGAGTACAAGGGTATATACCTCTTTTCTTAGAAACAGATAGGTACTTGTATTTGAATATTTATGTGGTATTTGGGTAGATCAAGATGCATGTATAACAATTTGCCTAATTAAAGACTTGAAATAAAAGAACTATAAATAGACTATTTGGTGCGTAAATTCACCAAGTACGTTTTCTTTTTATATCAATACAATATTTTTTCGAAAATATTCGAATGCTGAACCCATTAAAAGTAGAAATAATTTATTAATAATATTTCAAAATACGTATACCAATCAATAAGTCAAAATGTATTCGAAAAATAACGAAAAAAAATGTTTTTTCATTCGTTCGGACGATGGAAACTTTTAAATAGAATTCAACTTTAAAACTTTTTCTCATTTTTTCAAGACGGAAAACGTTATTAAACATTGAACGGAGTCACTATAGGAGTTTTGTTTACCTAGTTGTTTTTTCTCGGGCATAAATTTATAACTAGAGAGGTATGTCGAAAGGGTAACACGATTTGTAATTTTTAGGTCAAATCGAGAATCTATTCTATACACGACGATGCAAACCGTAGGTACTTATTGTTAAATAATGAAGATACGAGAAACTAATAGACTTATGAATCTTAGCCGAGCATACAGGAAGCATATAAATTTCATGTATAAAAATGTAAACAAAGCTATATCCTTAATGATAGGACTTTACAAGTCTTAAGTGTTTATGCAAACAGTTAATCTCCGACAAAGTTGTAAAACTTTCTTATATGAAAGGCTAAAAGTGAAGAATAATTACATGGCGCCACAACGCCGCTATGTCTTAATTTTTAAAACGACCATTTACACAAATTATCTTCCACGTCAACGGTTTCGAATTGCAGAATTTTTAATAATCAATACATCAATGTAAAAACTTATAAACGAGATCATTTCAACTCGTTCATCCCCTTTCGGTATACTACGCTTTTAATATATTCCAAAGTAATTCTTGGGCGCAATGAAACGTTACATCTTTTCCTATCTACAGAGAGGTTGCCTTTTCGCAATATAACAAAAAAAACGGGTGTTTGGTATTTTGTTTGTTTTTTAGTCGATTTAGTCTTTTTGAATTCATGTTTTCGCGTCGATTTAGTGAAAAAAACACCCGACTGCTAAAAAATTTTTCCAGCTAAATTGAGCTCGTAACCCGGTGAAACGTGCTATTGAAACGTATGCGAAATATATTGCTTTCTATGGCACACCTTACCCTTTCTACACAGTTTATCCGTCTCATCCCATGAATTAATTAATTTGATGCCCTGAAATCAGTAAGACATCCTCGATTTGTTTGCTTTCGATGAATTTTAATTTCATCCTTTTTTTTTCTGTCCTCTCTCGTATACGAGTAGCTGGGTGTATTCGTTCGAGTGGATGTTCGAAACGTAGCTATAGGAATTTTCAATAGCATACGTAGCGAAGATGCCTATACGTATTGAAAAGGTATTTTCACGAAGGATGTTTTAATATAGCAAATAAAAGCACGACAAATTGAAATCCGATCTCGAAAATGTATTCAAATAACGAATGGAATATAGAAAGTAATCGAAATTAATTTTATCAGATTTTTATATAGGTAGTTGGATAGGTAGTATCTCTACCTGGGTTAGGTAAGGTACATGACCTCAGCTGATTAAAATATCCGAAAAGCTAAATTCTGAATACCAGGTTGAAAAGTTACAAACTTTGTTGAAAGAAAGTTTTTTCCATAAAGCATATGTGACCTGGACCGGCGAAAAGGACACATCGTGTAAAACTTAGATTTTCACTTTTTTAGCAATTCTGATAAACGAAGATAGGTGTATTGGTGTATGTTTTTTCAAATAAAACAAACCGTAGATTTCTGGCTTTAACAAAAATTTCTCAAGTTTTTTTTTGAAAAATGAGGAATTTCAAGCTTATTTTCAAGAAATCTCATCACTTTCCCAAATTGACAAAATGTTTAGCTCGATAATCTCCTGGCGGGCTGAATGCAAATTTTCGTTAAAAATTTCAATTTTCGACAGAATTTTTTCTAACTTGCAAGAATGGTAGACAGTATCATGGGTAATTTTTAGAATTTTTTGCAAAAAATTTCGAGCACTTTTTCAAGGTCAAATGGGCATTTTAAGCTTTCTAAGGGGCATTTTGGTAACACCAAAATACACCATCGACCAACATTTGGACCAAATTCGTTCATTTTTTCCCTTTTTTCCAAAAATATCCAAATGACACCATTTTGAGGCCCCACAACCTCTTCAAGATGGGCTAAGGGC
>FIZU01031318.1:0-26546 GCA_900064475.1 Pseudococcus longispinus
GAGTCTGTAGGGCCAAAAAACCAAAACTGTGTCAACTTAGAACGACTGCCCCTACCAATGAAAAAAGCGATTTTTTTCAAACCTTACATTCGTTTTCAAAAGCTTAGATTAGGTATAAACATATGCAGATCAAACACTACAAAAATACAGGTCTATATCGAGTACTTTGTGCGAATTCTGGCGAAAAAAATCAATTCGACTAAAAATCTGTTTCAGCAACTTTATAAATTCACCTTTGATCGCTACCATATTTAATCCGATAAATATCAAGCGTATTAAACTGTAAAAAGAGCTTTTAAACCGAAAATTGAGTCTCCCTTACTCTTCAGTCTCTTCTTGAGATGAATTTTTCCCCATCAAAGTATTCGTAGGTACGTATATTTTTTTTTTCGTATAACAAATTTCCTTTTGTTAGATGAAGTCTGGAAAACTATTTTGAAATTTTATAGCCTCTCGTTTTACAAGTTCAAAAGAAATACTTGATTAACCGTCTGATTTGCTCAAGTTTAAATGAATGTTTAAAATATACACGGTTTTGAAATTTCTTTGAATTAAGACACCCGAATTAGGAATAAAAGAAATTTAATTAATGATTTTTTTTGCCATTGGCCGGATTTACCTACCGCAATTTCTCAGCTTAGCAAATCAAATTCAGCTTTATAATAATACTTTTTTCCAATTATTTTGAACAATCTTCAGTATACACTTGAAATATCAAAGCGAAATTGAAAAAAGTCTTTTTCGAATGAAACACGCGGATTATACAGTTTTAGAGACGAAAATATACACAACGAAATTACGTTCAACTTACTTCTTTCTTGACGTTCTTAATAAGCGTTTCTTTGTACTTTTTATCTGCAAAAAAAAAGACATACAAATGGTTGAAAAAATCATCTTTCAAAATAAGTGATAAAATGAGTAAGTAGAAGTACTTAGATTCTGTTTTTTTTTCAACTCGTAGATAAATGACCTACCTACCAACAACAACAACAACAGTGGTAAATCTTTTGGAAGAAAAATGATGTGAATTGTGGCGATGAAGCTTTCAGTTTGCAAAAATCTTGTTTTATGCTCATTACGTAAGTAAACGCGAATGTAAAATATTACACTTCATTGCTTTGGGAAATTCTCGCCAGATTTGTTACAAACATTAATTTTCTGAGCAGTAAAATTATCTGTTTAAACGAGAGAAAAAGGTCTTAACCCGTTTTTGAAAATTTTATTATGTAGGTAGGCAGTTTTAACAGGTAAAAAAAATTTTAAAGCAGAATTCCATTTCAAAAATTTATTTGAGAAATTCTTTTTCAAGCACGTGTAGGTACCTAATACTTGAAAAAGCAGGGCTTGAAGGCAATTTTGTTAGAATGAAATTTTTCATTTATTTTTTCAAACTTTCTAAACTGGCGTTAAACGTACGTGCAATTTTTGAAGAGGATTTGTAGTCACATATTTTTTACGCCTGACGAAATCATGTTTACTTATCAACATTTTCAGTGCTCGGAAATAATTCTACTCTAATTTTAATGACGAGAATAATGGCTAAATCTATCAAAAAAATGACTAATAATATCTATTTTTACCCCAAAAAAGACAAAACATTTCTCATTTAGGCGCAAAAAAGATAATTTTTTATAGAACATTTGTAAAATACTTTTTGGAATTACTTTTGTTAAAACTACTTTTTTTCAATTTTTCTTAAATAATGTTTATTTGGAGGAGTTTCTTCTCAAAGAATTTTGTGGATGACAAATGGAAAATTTAAAAAAAATTATGATTTTTTTTCTGAACACAATTATTTTTTAATAACATTTTAACAACATTTTTTCCTCGGAGAATTTCCCCAATATGAAAAAAAAACTTTTAGGACTTCTTAATTTTTTTGCTCAACTGTTTTCTACTCGTAGGTAGATAGCTAGATACAAATTTTTTCAATATATTTTTTTCAAAAAATTTATTGAAATTTGATTGAATTTTTAAATTTATTATAGTTTTGAATTTCATTCGAGGGAACAGTTCTTTTTTTTGAAAGGAGTGTTCTTTAAAAAAAATATTTTTATGCACTTGAACATAGTTTTAAAGAATTGAAAATTTGAAAAAGGTTTCCAATAAAATTATGTTTGAACAAAATTTTTGAAAAATTGTATATGAACAAATTCTGAAAAGTTCGAGTTTGAACATAATTGTAAAAACTTTCTTCGAATTTTATGTATCTACCTAGTTACCTATTTCTTTTTCTTGGCCATAAAATTTAAATAAACAGGCCAAAAAGTCGAAAATAATGATGATAGTGACTAAAGAGAGCAATAATGACAGAATAATGACAATCTCGAAAATAATGACTAAGATAAGTATTTCTGAGCTATGCATTTTTCATTTTTTTTTCTATTCTCGAAAATGAAGCAATTTTTTGAATTTTTTATAACTTGATTGAAAGAGGATAAAATTAGCTTTCAAACGATAATGGTTACTTTTCATTTCGTATAATTTTTTTTTGGTGAGTCAGCGTCATAAAAAATACACTAATTTACATTTAAAATTGTACGAAATCAAAAAATAATCATATCATTCGAAAGCTCATTTTATTCTTTTCAGAAACGTAATCATGAAAAATTCATAAAATTGTTTCTTTTTCAAGTTATACAGGGTGTTTCGTAAGTGAAGCACCTCCTTCAAATAGTAATTAGGCAGTCCATCTTGAGTAAAAGTACGTATGCTTGTTGGCCATTCGCATCGCAGGGGCAAGGTCGAGAACATTCGCCTTTTAAAAAATAGCAATTTTTTAAACTGGTTGTTGTAATTAAAATAACAGAATAGCATTGGAGTTGACTATATTGCAAGGTGTGTTCAACTTTATATTTGGAATGGATGGAAAATTATGCATTATCGGAAGAAAATTATAAATTTCGCTCCTTCAATTAGAAAAACCGGCAAACATACATAGTTGGATTCAGAATAAGTGCCCTACATTACTGCATCGAAGGAATCCTTTCTTTTGACAAAACACCCTGTATAAAAAATAAAAAGTTTCGGTAAAAAACATCGAACCGTAAAGGAGGAAATTATGTTACCATCACAATGATAAATACTTTATTACATTTCGACCGCATTATCTAATTTTCCAGATGATATTATCCGCTGATAATTTTATAAACGTAAAAATACGAGAACGCGAAAATCCTTGACTGATAAACACGAAAATACCAAGCTGGAGTTTCTAATTAAATGATTTTTTTTCAACTCGAAGTCTACGCTACAAGTTTAATTAAGACTCGCGTATAAGTTCTCCAGAATCAATCTAAATTCTATTTTTTGCAACTGCGAATCAATTGCGACTTATCCAAGTTGGCGAAACTTTCGGAAAGGTAGGTAAGTATTGGCTGAAAGTTGTATACGTATAAGTTTGTTTACAGAGTTCTAACTATGGGTAATTTCATTATACTAAATATGGTAGGTAAGGTACATTGGTGGGTAAAATGTAGGCGTCATAGATACGGTTAACTTGGGTAAAAAAATTTCGATACTTAGTATGAGAAGTATACAGATAATTATTTAACAATGTCCTTTATCTCACATAATGGATGCTATACTATTCATTCTTCTATTACCTTCGAGCTTCTGTTTAACTAACGCCAACGGATGGTGATTAGGAGAGCCTACCTACAGAAATTTTTTTTATAACTTGGCGTGTAGGTAGGTATAAAAGATGGTTGGATATTTATTCGGATAAACAGAATAATAGAAAGTCGTTTTAAAGAAACATCTCGTAAAATTTTTTCTCAAAAATGTACTAGAAATTTAAAAGGATGTCATCTGATATCATATCGCCGAAATATTTCCAAAATAACAAAAGGGAATTTGGAGCGAGAAATAAAATACAAAACAATCCTAAAACACAAACGAGCAACAATAATACAATTCCACGAACCTATCTAAACATCTAATTGTAATTTCCACCCACTCTCGATGCAAAAAGCAAAAAAAGGCGAACGTATCTTTCACGAAACGAATCTAAGTAATGTGTCATTTCAACAAGATTTATTTATAGGTTAAAACGCTTTCCATTAAGGAAACTGCCACATGGTGTAAATTTCACCAACGAGAAATCTTCAAATTTATCCCTATTGTTTCTTAAATTGATACTTATTACGAGACGAGCAACATCTTTTAAATAATCACTACTTCGTGCAGTTGTAATTTCGTCATTTCGATTTTGAAACTTATCTGGTAAAAAGATTTCATGAAAGAAATTTATCGATGAAACCATTCTCAATAATTTCCCCTTATGCCCTCTTTTTTCATAAATTCGTGCGCCTACCGTTTATACAAATATCAGATTATAAACGTGGCAGGCTGGCAGGTTTATTTTTACCCAGTCTGCACGGTCTACTTTATAGCTATAAAGCGTGGAAAAGAAATTTCAATCAATTTTTGATGTGATTTTCATTCGTTCAAAACATGTCATTTCTTTAGTGCGAAAAAGCATTCGTAGGTAATACATTTTTACGACAGTTTGCGTTCTTTTTGCCTTGAAAATTAAATCATAAAATCATTCGATAGAGAAATTATTACTAATAAAAGTTATTAAATGAGGAGACGTCGCACATAAATTCGTACTTTTTTTCTATTTTTAAAAATCGAATAGAATACATTCTAATCCGATTCGGTATCTTCAATGCTAAAGTAAAGTCACATTAATGAAATATAGTTCGCAAATAAAAATCGTTGTCATGAATTTAGCCATAAAAAATAATTAAATAAAGCTTTTTTATACGTGTTTATATCGATATAGGTATTAATCAATTTTTACATGGGAACATACATACACGTATTTTCGATGAAAAAAAAACATTAAATTTTGCTAGTTCACCAATATGGTATTTTCTAATAGATATATTGTTACCTACAGGGTGTTTCAGTAGGAGTGCGCCGCCTTCAAACCAGAAATGCAGTTGCCCAAACTACATAAGTGTACTCAGGTTTGCTAACCCCAGGATTTGAAGGGGTGCAGCTATGCACTAGTGCTGATAGATTTTTCAAAATGTCGTAACTCCGCTGATGATATACATAGACAAATTTTTTTCAAAACTTTATTGTAGAACTTTTCAAGCGCTACAAAATGAGTTATATTCATGTTTTGCTCAACCTTAAAATTGAAGGGGCTCCAATGATTCGAAAATTTGTATACTCTGTTTACAAAAGTTTGCATTACTTGAAAATTGAAGCCATAATGCAGCCTAAAAATTTTCAAAACATTGCAGCTCTTTCAATTTTAGAGTCCGGCAATTCATGAATATAAATCATTTTGGAGGTACCTATAGCTTGAAAACTTCTAGAAGAAAGTTTCAAAAAAAAACCTAAGTACCTTTAAAACAAACTTCAAATGAACATGTTGCCTACCTCGATTATTCAAGGGACCAATTTTTTTCTCGAAAAAATTGAATATTTTTTGGCTAAATTCAAAATTGAAGGAGTTATAAAAATGATTTGAAATAAAGAAATTAAAAAAAAATTCAACTGTAGGAATGAATAGAATTTTGAAAAATGAGCAATTTTTGTCATGTTAGGCTGTTAACACTCAAATTAGGTTGAAAAATTCAGACATTTTTACAAATCTCTACACTTTCAATGTTACTTAGTCCCTTCAATTTGGATTTTAGGCAAAAAATGAACATAACAAGAATTGTTCATTTTTCAAAGTATGTACTATTCATTCTCATGATTAAATTTTTTCAGGATTTTTCTCCAAATTTTTTTAATACTCTCTTTAATTTCGAACTTTGAAGTTGGGCAAAAAGCACGATCTCCAAATTGGTTTAATTTTTTAAGTATTCTCTAATACCATGATTGAAAAGAAATTTGTCCCTTTAATAATCCAGATAGGCAACACGTTCATTTGAAGTGTTTTTTAAAGATATCCTGTTGTATCCAAATCTCGCGTAAGGCAGACGACTCCCGGAACACCCTGTATATTATCAACAGAATTACGAGATTAAAAAAAATCACCATCAGTAATGCATAAATTTGACCCTTCAAATGTTGAGTCGGCAAACATACATGCATTTATAAGCGTGTAGTTTGGGTAGCTGTATTTCTGTTTTGAAGGCAACGCACGCCTACCGGAACACCCTGTACTATTATTATAATTAATAACACCTACGAATAGGGTTCTTAACGTTGGGATGGTTATATACCTATCTACTCTATGCCTATATCGGTTTCGTACTTTGTTATGAATATATTCCCATTTTTTTCCTATATCTGTATACCTTAGTTTGAAAAGAAAGAATGTTGGAAAATTTTCATAAACTTGCTGGAAAGAGGATAAAATTAGCTTTCAAATGATATGGTTATTTTTTAATTTCGTAAAAAAAAAATTGACAAGTTTTCATCATAAATAATACCCTAATTCATAGTCAAAATTATACGAAATCAAAAAGCAATCATTTGAAAGCTACCTTTATCCTCTTTCAAAGAACTCATCATGAAACTCAAGTTAGGTAACGAAGATGAAAAAGTATTGATGAGAAAATACCGACCCGTCAGGCGTAGAGTATGTGACCATCACAACGGTTAAATCCCCATAGAGCTTTTCACTGGCAAACATAAGCATCCCAAGCTAAGTACACGATTGTTTGCCTAACCTCCAAACCTCAGGGGCAGACACATAATGTTTATTTGAAAACAAATATTCTCTCAACTTTATACTCAACCTTCTGGCGAGATAGCAATGAAGATCAAAGTTGTTCATTTCAAAACGAAATTAGTATTGACAGTATGGAAACCGACGTGAGAATTTTAACAAAAGTACGAAGCCAACGACTTTTGCGTACGTTTTTTTCTCGTTCAATTATGTAGATACTCGTACTTGCATATTTGATAAACTGTATATTTCCCAGTTCGCCTTAAGAATAAAGTTGAAAATTTTAAGTTCACTTCAGCTACCCAGCTGCTTGCGTACTTACAGCCTTAACCATTCAAAGCATCAACTTTTGGTTTCTACTTCAATCAAATTTAACGCTGGATGCCTATTTTCTCCGAAACAAACGCACGAGATTCGAATAAAAATTCCAACGAAAATAATAAACGAACCAAACGATTACTTTAAAATAATAGACAATAAAACGACGAACATTTTCCATAGACTTCTAAACCACATAATTTTGTCTGAAGAAAAAAATTAAACCGCCAGCAAAATAGTTTATAAAAGCCCACGAAGCGTGAAAACTTTCAACGCATAGACCATTTAAAAGCTAGTGGAAAAAAATCCAAAACAAGCTAAGCGTCTAAATGAAGATGGTATGTACAATGTTAATCCAATTTATCATAGTTGTCGGACGGATAAACAACCTAAGAGCGAAAATTACGTTACTCGGGGATGAAGAATAGAATACGAGAATGAGAAATATGACGCAGTCCTATTTTTTCTTGCTTTTCGCTCAAAAGACGCCCTATCACGGAAATGTTCATTTCCAATCGAATGAAGGTAACGGTCACAAGGACGCGTTATTTACGAGCGACAGGTTTTGTGTTTTAATTTTTCAAAATACGAGGAAGTCGACGGCGTTACAGGAGAAAAATGCACACACAGAGTCGCGTAAGGGTAGGTAGGTACGTAATTTTGACATCGAATTCGAGTCGACGAATTCAAGGTGAAGGTGAATTCTGTGCTAGTCGTATTCCCCACTCGAGAAAGATTTTTACAATAAGCTCGTCTCATACCAGTTACCAAATTTAACAAATTGTACCCAGCCGCAGTGGGCGACGCGGCGCTCCATATTGATTTTATATCTCTCACGAATGATAGCGAGATGTGCGTCGTCGTAATACCCATTCCTGCGAGAAGAACCATTCCACGTCAATAGTACATGTTAAAAGGCGTAACTCGGCTGTATCAAATGTAAACAAACAGCTGTTTTTATTCAATCTTATAAGATAGTCGAATTTTTCACCCTCTGCTTTTCTTATACAAAAAAGGTTAACGATTTTTACATTATTAATAAACAACCTATTCCAATAATAAAAGTGCCGCCGACGAAATGTACTCTAGACGTTTTACCTCGCGCATCCGATGCGTAGGTATACATTTTTAATATACAACCTCTATCTACCTACCTACCTACGTGTAGATACCGTCACCGTCGTCGGTTTTCATTTCGGAATTGTTTGTTATCGCGGTACTCGCGCGTAAAACGACACGCTTCTCGGTGAAAAGCGAAAACCCACCCTCACAATTCCATCGTTGACCGGCGTAAAATCGAATAAATCTTCCACCTTTGAAGTTTATTAAGTTTATAAAGGCGTTTAGTCTTTTCTCACCATGCTGCAATGCCCCTGCGATACAAGTTTTCGTTACGATATATTTTAGGTAAACATTAAAAGCTTTTCCTTCGGGTTTCGTCTCGCGATACCAACGTTGAAAATTAAACTACGAATACCTGAATCGAATAACTAATACTTTGTATACTTATAACCGTAGCTATGGCAGATGGCGTTTCATCTGTGTAAATATAACGAAGTAATTTTTTTGCCATACAGATAAGTACGGTATTATTTCATTGGGATGAAATGATAAAATACTAGTTTCACGTGTTAGGTATCACTGGAGGAAGGGAAAAATATTGGAAGATGTCAATATTGTTATACATTGTTCGGATAAGTGTATAATGAATGATAATTGTGCAGGAAGGAAGTACCTACATAGATATTGATAAGAGTTACCGTCAACGTATTGCAGTGTCTGTCTATAAATGCGAGATTTTGTCTGTTTCCTTTCGGTTTCACTTTGGAGTGGACAAACAAGTAACATTAGTCCATTGCACTTGAGAAAATAAACAAACCTAAAGATTCTTCAACATGATTGGTTTATATCCTTACAATAAAGGAATGAGATTGGCTCAAATTGCTATTTGTTTATATTTTCTCAAGTGCAACAGATCCAATCTCATTCATTTGTGATAAGGATGAACCAATCACGTTGAAGAATCTCTTGGTTTGTTTATTTACGTACTCTCAAGTGAAAAAACTATAGTCTGTTGCAGTTGAGAAAATATAAACAAACCTAGAGATTCTCTAACATGATTGGTTTAACCTTAAAATAAAGGAATGAGATTGGCTCAAATTGCTATTTGTTTGTATTTTCTTAAGTGCAACAGACTAACTATTTTTTATTTCTATAGCCTGCATTGTGTTCTTAGATCATACTAGACCAGACTTTTAAATTGAATAGAGATAGTTATTGTGTGTAAAATTGTGCTGCTCCAAGTAGGTAGGTGGGTACTTTGGATGTTTTTCGTGGTATTACATTGCTTGATTTCCAATTTTCCAAATAATGTCAAAATAACATAAATGTATAGTTAAATCAATCAATTCGCCTAGTTTTTATTTTATCCTGCAAGCATCATCGTGAACGGATGCCACTCGCCCACACAGAAAAAGAAAGAATCCCTTGGACCATTTCTCAGATTTGAAATGTTCTGAGAGATTAATGATATGAAAAAATAATTTGCTAAGTAGTAAAAGCAAAGTCGTGTAGAAATAAAATTATTAGAATTTAGAAATGATCAAGTTTGGTAATTTGTTTAAATGTATGACCTAATGAAAATATTACTCGAAGAAAATTTTTTGTTTTTTCGCCTGGAAATCAATTTTACCATTCGAACTTGAATGTTTTGCTTTTTTTAAATTCACCGATAAGGTTTCATTCTTTCGTTGCTGCGCAGTTATTCAACAGATTTTAGTAAAATTCTGGATGAATAGCGTTAATTGAAAATAATTTATGGAAATATATGTACCTAACCCGTACAAATACATACTATGCTGAGGAAATAAATTCGTGAGAATTTACCAAGTATCAAAGTTCGTATATTCTCAATCAATAGAAACTTAGTGAAAATGGAAAGCAAACAAATTGGGTCGACCATTTTCAATTTTAATTTTTTGCCAACTGTAGGTACTCAAAATAAAATAATAAGATGAATTAAATCATTCATCCAAATGTTGTAAATTTCTATTTCAGAGTCAGAGATTAGATATGTACCTACCTGCCTACCTTTGTATAAGTACAACAAAACTAACCCAAGTTTTAATTGGTCCATCTAGTCCATTTCATGAGCAAGCACTTAGCCAAAATATACCTACATGATGTATAAGGGCTAATGTTTATCTACCATTCCAAAACAGTGAAACGCTTTTACATGAAAATATATGCCTAGAATATGGTATAGGGTATAGATATCCAACCCCTATCTTGAAGAAACTCCCAAAGTTTCTGCAAAAATTTAACATTCAGTACGATACTTCGATGAAGACAGTGACTATAAAAATTGAAAACCCTTGAAAACCGCAAGTTCATAAACATTGATTGATAATCATAATCAAGTTCAATTTGAAAAAATCAATTGATTAGGTTTTGTTTATTCGCAAGTTGCGATAATTACGTGGTCAATAAATTAAATAAGGGACAATAACCTGATTTTTAATGGCACGTATCTAATACCAGAGGAAAGCTACAATCATTACCAAACTTGTTAATGATAAGAAATTTCCTGTAGTACACGTGTTTTAGTACTTTACATAGGTTTTGTCGACAAAATGAAAATCTAGGTCATTTCAACATTTTAACAATGTACTATTTGAACGATTTTTTCGGTAATTACTGTACCCTCGGTTTAGCACAATGTATTAAACTAGGTACTTATTCCACTTACTGCCAAAATTGTAAAATTTCTCGTCGATTTCCAAAAGAGTGAAAAAAACGTAACAGATGAAATTCACACAAGAATAGAAAATTCTCTAAAATTACAAAATCTTATTTTCAGAAAGGAATAAGGAAGCAGTAAGTACGTTCAATACTTTCCCTGTTATAAATTAATACCCTAAAACAACTAACTTTTTGTAACATGACGATACACATATAAATGTCTGCGATCGAAATAAATGAAGAAAAAATGCAAAAATTGTTCATTACTGAAAGTACCCTTACTCTGTTATAGATAAAATCACCCTTACAAAAAAGTCATCTATATCAACAAACGAACGCACAAGCAACAGCTGGAATTCAGTTGACACTGGATGAACTGCATTTTAGCATGAAAATTATGCGTATAGTAGACGAAACAAATACCTAATTGAAGCACAAATTGCGCTTAAAATATAAATATTACATAAATTTTACAATAATTACTAGATACATACCGGCTGGCATATCCATATTGCGTTGTAAATCAAATCAATATTTTGACGGAGTAGAAAATCACTTAGAAATGGAAGGATTTGACGAGACGTACGACGAAAACGAAAAAAAATATAGTAATTTCCTACGACATCGAACAAAACAGGAAATGATTTTCACATAACTATTTCATTAAATGGTCGCCGTCGATATATCGTAATGGAATTCATTATTTATAGCGAACATCTTGCATGTCTACTTTTTCAAAATAATTTTTCAGCGTAGATCTTCCCAAACACGGGAAACGCGTGCAAGCGATTTAGCTTACAGCTTTAAACTGAACACAGCTTTTTCTAGTGGGATAACGTGTGCGAATTGTCGAAAACGAAACCGTGGCGCTCTGTTCAATTTTCAGGAAATATTCGCCACTCGAGTAACCATTCAGGGTTAATTTTTTTTCTAGTAAATACCGAATTTTTACAAGCTTTCGAGATAGTCGTTCGTTTCAATGAAATTCAAATTTTTATACGCGTCGTTTACTTCGTCACGACGTCTGTAATAATTTTTTTTGTAGCGATACGAAACTCGAAAAAGTAATATTGAAGTTAAAGCTGGAAAATATTTTTTAAAGAGTTATAAAATTTTTAATGCAAACGCAATCGTATTATATTTTATTCTTTAAATATTATATGTACTTACAATTGTTTCGAAATTTTCATATTTTACGAAAACTGAATCAGAAAAAGGAAGATGAAAAAATATTGCGTGGTATCATACAGTTCACCTGATTTTTCGATTACCTGATCGAAAATGAGAATTATTTATTGCTTTTAAAAAATAAGCAATATTCTAATATTGTGGTTCTTCGTTAAAAATATATACTAAAAATAAAACACAATTCTTGTACTAAAATATTTTATAAAAATAAATTCCTAAAAATTATGTGTTTACGTACGAAGTAGTTCAAGTAAATCAAAAAACAAGATGAATGATAAGCTATGGAACAGCAATTCATTCAATAAAATAAATTATAATTATTATGTACTATGTATTTCAATACAGTTAAGCACAAAGTGCAGCTCTTTAGAAAAATATATTATTATTTTGAACGAATGTAGGTATTTTGAAAATTACTACCAAACTACAAGAAGTAATAATCACAAACAATAATATAAAAATTTAGAAAATAGAAAAAAATTACCATACCTAATTTGAACCTTTCCTTTTCAGTGAAATCACACTCGATCATATTTTACATTAAAATCTCTTCAATACGAATATCGACTCAATCGCCGGGCAATTTAAAATTACAAATAAAAATAAACAGTTCTATTAATTAAAAACAAGATGTAAATTTTACTCGTAAAATATTCTGAGGGGAAAGAGAAAAGATAGAACATCGAAGAATAACGATAAATTCTAAATATAAAAAAAATGTATACATAATAAATTTAAAGTGGTACTCCTGGGTAAGCAAAACTGACAGTTTTGACACTTTAAATCTACAAAAGGTATGATAGCTCCTTGACTACAGCAAAAACTGTTTACTACTTCGAAACGAATCATTTTCAAAATGTGACGAATGTGTACATTAGGCACGTCTAGATACGGACCGGCGAGATCTGGTAACACGAGTTCCACTTGTACCTGAAATATCGAAATATCGGTCGAATCGATTATTCTGGTAGGGAAAATAATCTAAAACATTGCAAAATATTACTCACTGGGTGATGAATCCAAAATGTTGCTTTTATTTAACGATGCCAATTCCTTATCCTGTTCGATTTTCTTGCCCAATTGTTTGCAATTTGCAAGAGTTGGTTCGCCTTGAAAAAAAAATCACAGTTAATAACTGAACTCGCACGTAACTAAAAGAATGAATTTTACCAAAGTTATTTTTCTTTGATAGTTATTTGTTTTCGATGAAGCTCACCTTTCAAGCCATTTTCTTTCAAATATTCTACAATGTAATCCATTTTTTCTTCATCGGTCTCGCGATCCTTGAAAAATTTCGAATAATTATTCACTCGTAACTTTGCAGCGGTTAGTAAACGCTTCATACTATCCAGCGTTGCAGTCTGTTGAAAACAAAAAATTAAATCATTTAGTCGAACACATTGATGCAATAAACTGAAATGAAAAATAAATTACGAATACGAACTCGACTTCTCCGAGATTTGGTACTCTTGGATTTACTGGCTTCTTCTTCGGAATCACTACCGGACTGATTTTCTTGAACATCGTCGGTGGTAGATTTTGCAGCAGATTTCTTGGCGCTTTTAGTGACAGCTTTAGATTTCGAAAGTCGGCCTTTTTTCGTGTGTCGCGGAGCGCTTTCTTCTTCAGAAACTTCATCTTCGTTATCCGATTCGACGGCTTTAGCTTTAGGGGTAGCTTTGGAAGATTTACGTCCCTGTTTGGAGGCACTAGCGGGAGCGGATTCTTCATCGTCGTCTAAATGTAACGATCTTTTCGTACGCGAACTAACTCGCGTTGCAGTAGCTTTCTGCGGAGTTTTATCATTTTCGCTGGCGGACTTCTCATCGGCCGATTCCTTGGATTTCGATTTGGGCGACGGAGTGATGCTTTTTCTAGGCGTTGAACTCGGAGTTGATTGACGACTCCTTTTAGAAGGAGATTTTTCGCTTTCGGGAGACGTCAGTTCATTTTTGGCTACGGATCGATTACTTTTTCGAGTAGGCTCTTCGTCGTTTTTAGGTTCTTTAGATTTAACCGATAAACGTTTACTTTTACGCGCTGAAGAGGGACTTTTTTGATCACTCTGTTGGTCATCTTTTTCATCAGCATCTTCAGCATTAGCTTCGACTTTCTGTTTTTTTACTTTTTGCACAGGAGAAGAAGACTCTTCACTCTTGTCGTCATTTTCTGATTCGAGCTTCTGTTTCGATGCATCGTCCGTTACCTCCGTTTCTGAACTGCGTTTCCTCTTGATACCTCTGTTGCATTCGATGGGACTTTTCGATTTCTTATCAGAGTCTAAATCGTCGTTTTCACCCACTTTTACCAAAACAACACGACAATCGGTGCTAAGAGCGGTGGTTTTTTCACCGACTGTACTCGAAGGTAATTCTGAACTATCCGGTGCAACATCAGGTTCATCTACTTCCATTTTTTCAACATCATTCTGAGAAATTTCTTCTGAAGGTTTTGTATTTTCGCTAGATGTTGAAACTTCTTGATCCATATCCGTTGGTTCGGTTTTTGCAGCGGGTTCATTTTTTTCACTTTCCACCTGTTCGGGTTTTGATGCTTCTTCATTGTCATCAGTTTTTTCAGCGACGGAAGATTCCACCGTTTTCACATCACCGGAATCTGAGCTTTCCACATTTTTTTCGTTATTTTCAGTAACGACACTCGTCGTTTCTGACGGTTTTACGGATTCGTCGGAGGTTTCTACTACTTTGATACCGGTTTCTTCATCTTTGACGGAATTCGTTTTTTCGGACTCAGATTTCTCAACAGATTCAGCGTTGGTTTCCATCACTTCGATAGATGGTTCATTTTCTTTCAAGGAACTCGCTTTTTCGTTTTCAGTATTAATATCAGTGCTTTCAATTTTCGTGTCATTTTGAGTTTTTGAAGCTTCCTCAATGCTATCAGCAGGTTTTTCAACGACTGAAGATTCAACTTCTTTAACATCGATAGATTTTGTTACTTCGACAGCTTTTTCGTTACTTTCAATCGAGATATCATCTATTGGTTTATTGCTGGGTTCTATTACTTCGGCGCTAGTATTATTTTCTTTAATGGAATTCTCTGCTTCGACGGAGGTAGTGTTTTCAGCGATGGCTTTCTCATCTTGGCCAGGTTTGTTTTCACTAGAGCCTAATTCTTTTTCCGTTGAAGAAACTGCTGCTTCATCCTTCTCAACGGGAAGTGCTTTTGTTTCCGTATTACCGTTTAATTTAACATTATCTCCAGATGAATTTGGCAATTCGGGTTTGTCCGGTATCTTAGAATCAACTCCTTCGTTTTTGATACTATCCATACCGTTAATTCCATTAACGGTATGATTTTGGTCGTTATCAGTCTTCTTCAAGGCACATACACGATTAGATTCATCATTGCTTGCCGCATCTCCTTTGGCGCATATTATGGTTTCCGAATTTAGGCTCATTTTAGTACTGTTATCTTGAATGTCTGTCATTCTACCTAAAGAAAAAAGAAAAATTATTACATATTGCGATTACACGTAGATATTGCGCCAAAATTACACAATAACATTTCACACAATCGACAACATAATTGTTCATAATCATTGTACACGTTTGTACTCGATATATAAAATTACATCCAAAACAGAATTTAGCGTACCCCCATTCAACCAGTAATACCAGCGTTGACAAAATGACGAATGACCGATCTACTACGTACGTTATTACATTATGCCGGTAACTAGGTATGACGAAAGAATTACGTGTGAAAGTGCACCCCAAACAATCAACTTAAGAACTGCCACGAAATTCTACTTACATCGTATTCGTTATAAATAAATTTAGTATTAAAACATAATCAAAAAACAAAATTCAACTTCCTATCAAACATGCAACGAATGGCGTTCGAGCAGATAAGCGGTACTAAAAAGGATTAATGCTTACTTCATTCATATCATATATGACGGAAGAATCAAATAAATACTTCGATATCAAATCAATGTTAGAAACTTCACTTTACTCTAGAGTTATACAGAAAATCGAATTAAAATAACCGCGAGATCAAGATCATAGATAAAAGATCGCCATAAATTTTAACTGGAAAATTCATAAATTGAAACTACGACCATACATTCATTTCATACAAAGCGAGTAAAATCAAACCGCGTTTGTGACACAACAATACTATCGACAATTGACATCGAGCCATCGAGTTTGCTATTGTCTATCGAAAGCATTGTGTAGGTAAAAAGGAGGAAACTTAAATTAAATTTTTTCATTCGATAACATTTCTCCAATTTTAACTAACGTAATTTACACAGTACAATTTAAATCATTTTTAATAAAAAATCAAAACGATACGATATCCGCGAAATAAATTCCAAAAATAGATAATATTGCCCAAGCGTAGATAGGATGCGAAATTAGAAGTTGATTATAGTTTGCGGCGAGAGACGCAATCTTGTTTTTTCATTTTTTTTAATTTTTAAAATTCAAGTTCACTTCGTAGGTTTACAATTTCTAATCTGCATTTTGCTTCTTCGATCTGGAAAATAAGAGTTATAACTTATAGAAGAATAAAACTGTTACAATATGTAGTTTCTCATGCTTTCTTCGATCAAATGTCATACGCGAACAATTTCATTTCCATATCAATAGTTTTCAACTTACAAAATTGCATCATCAATGATTTCCATAATTCATATTTTCATCATGAAAAATTCATCAACATAATACTCGTAGACAGAACAATAAATGTATTACAAGAGTAGGTACAATATCACCGAAATGTCACAAAAATACTTCTTGATTAAACGATGAATTGAACATGATGATACGATAGTTTTTTTAAATCCTAATTTAGTAGGTAACTTAGATAACATACTTTCAACTATTCGCGAAAAGAAAAAAAATCTTCAACTGAAAATCAATGAAAATCCTCATATTTTCAAAACACCTGGAACAGGAAAAATGGCTGGAAATTTTACAAACAATATTGATCTGATTTGCTGTTGAATTGAATTTAACATGAAAGTTGGAAAATTGTCGAATCTAAGGACACGCGTATAATTTAAGAAACAAAAACGGAAATACAACAGTTCTTTAAAAAACTAAACACACAAAATGTATAAATCTACTATTCGTGTCATTAAAACATTTTTCATATTTTTACAAAATCTTTCACAAATTTGAAAAAAAAAGAAACATTCGTAAAAAAAATAAATAAATAAAATTAACAGAAACTCACATTTTGTCTTATAATGAACAATGAGAACAAATATGTATCAACGTATAAAGTTATATATAAATTAAAAAAATGAAAAATTTCACTTTCACGACAAATTATACTTAAGTATGGTATCTACTCAATATTCATTAGCTCGACTGATATTCGTCATTTCGAATGAATCACTACATCATTTGGAAGATACCTTATCACAGTGGTTTGCTAAGATGGATGAGGTTTTCGACGACAATGCCAGGAGGAGAATTTTGTATATGCGGAGGTTAACATAAGCGTTAAGTGACTAGATATTTGATTAAGGTGGCTATGTTCACGTAATACGCTGTCTTCAAATGGTTTCAATTTCACTGAGTGGAATCTTCTTAGTGCTTCGTGTGTTCTGATTAATTTTTCTTCCAGAGTTGGGGTAGTTGGTGGGAAACAGGCCCAAAAATGACGAAGTAGTTCTCCTAGAGCCATATATAAATTTTGTAATTCTTTAGAAACATCCGAAGGTAATAATTGGCCGGATTGTGAATCATCGAGTAATCCTTTCATTAAACTTCCTCCGGGTGTAAGTTCGCCGAGAGCTTGAACAGCAACTGAAGGATTCATGGGTGAAATATTGGTTTGTTTTGACCACCTTAAAACATCATTTGCAACTTGTTCTCTAATAGCGTTCGCTGCTTTAATTTTAAATGTTTTATTACTAGTATCTGAGGATTTGGTTAAATTATTGGCAAACTGCTCGACTTTAGTTAATTTTAGGTTATTTTGTTCTTGATCTGAACTATTAGAGCAAGATGGATTAAGATCTTCGTAATTTATTTTATCTAATACCCGCATCTTTTTTATACTCATCGAATTATCACTATTTCCATTTGGTAAATCATGCTTCTTAGGTGTACCATTTTTGGCTTCATTATTGCAATTCGAAATACTGTTAGTGTTCTTATCGCTGAACGAGCTGCTTGAATGTAGTTTACTAGCTTTCAGAACATTAATGGAATGTTGATTAAAACGTTTAATAATACTTTCGTGAATCAAGTTCGATGTTTTGGTCGAATCATCATTCGATAAACCGTATCCTTCATCCATGTCAACATCTTCTATCGAATCTAAATTCACCAGACTATTACTATCCAATGTTTTCAAATCTTTTTTCAATTCTTGTTCATCAAATTTCGCGCATTCCGAAAATATATCATTCGCGTTCATATTAATTCGATCTTTATGGAAATAATGCGATTCGAAAAATTTTTTCCAAAAATCAGATTCGCTCATTTTATTTGGTACATGTTCCAAGTGTTTTTTTCTAACCGCCGGATATGTTTTAAAAATGCAGTTTATCGTTTCGTAATTTAAATTGTACTTCACCGAGTTACAGCCATCGACTTGAGGTTATATGTTGACTAAAAAGTTGCCAGGAACACCGGTACTCTGATTATTATTTATATTACGAGGAGCGTATTTTGGAGCGTGCTGTGACCAAAATTCTTCGGCGGTGATTACCTGAGTAATGACCAAATCACGATAGAGTTGTAAAAGAGCAGGATTTTCTGACAAAATTCTATTTTTCTCTTCCAACTCTTTATTCATTTTTTTCTGAAATTTTGGTAATAGTTTAGAAAGTTCATCTTTGACTTTATCTCTATCGCGCATGGCTTCTGATCTATCTGGTTTGATGAACTGAAAAGTCGAAGCGCTGTTATCATGAAAAACCAGTTGTAACTGAACTTTAGTTTTGAATTCTGAAGAGATTTTCTGAACTTTTATATCCGTGTACGGATGGCTCACTGAAACTGTTTCACTTCCTTGTAATATAAAAGCGATTCGTTCACTCATTACATACAGTGTACCTTCGCCTTTCTTGTGCTTCACGTTACTAACTTGTAGCAAAATTTCTTCCGAAGATGTAGTCATCGTGCGATATATCACTCTGTACAACAAACACAAAACGTTTAAGCATTAGATAAGACGTTATGCAAATCTGGTATCATTTGAAGGTTGAAATTATAATTATTGAACTGCGAGGTTTGGAAAATTGAGTCGGACTTCCAGAATTAATAAATGGGGAAAAACAGAACTCCTCAACAATATAAGTAACTGAAACTTCACCGTTTAAATGGTTGATCATAGTAACCGCTATTTCAAGCGGTGCTTGAGGATCATGTCATTGAACTTGAATTATTATACATGCTGATTCATTAAAACTATTGAACTGATATGTACAAAAAAATGATGAATATTTACCACAAAATTGACTAATATAATAGAACCGAAGGACCATTAAAACGTTCTTTTCCTTCTTCTCTCTTACACAGACGAGTGCATGAAAACACGATCTGCTGATCTTGGAAATGATCGCAAGAACTCAACGAACAACGAATACTATTAAAATCAAACTTTCGGATTATTCAGACTCGTATTTTCTTAAATCTCACGTAAAAGTTGAACTTGAAATAAGAAATTGTAAAAATATAATAACATCACGCTAGATACTCAGAACTCATTCATCTATAGATGGCGACTTATTCGGTTCAAGTTTCCAAAACTTTTTTTGGGCCTGGGACTTTAGCGACGTGTTATTCTTTGTTATCATTCGTCCTTGATCCTTATCACTCATGATTTTTTTAAAAATTTTTCATGATCCATCGAGGATCAAGATCGTTTTGTCTAGTTTTATCGTAAAATTTTTCAAATTTTAACTGTTTTCTTAAAGATATGAAATTTTCATCTGACAGATGCGCTGACTAAGAGGTAAGCAACACAATCTGCCCCATAAAATAATCTCAATTTTTACATATTCTTTTCTCATATCATGCTATGTACTATGTTGAGTTGCTTGTATCTTGTACCGGGCTACCGGCATTTCATTTCCTCAAATTCTGGCTTATAAATTTGAATTTTTCCACTTTCTAATGATTTTCCTTCTCTGTTTACAGGAATTGAATATCCTACGCAATGATATCACATTGCTTCATCAGGAAATTGTTTCTAAAACATCTGATATGTAGAAATTCCAAAACTCTTCCATATTCATCAATCAAACTTCAAACGAAATATAGTGAAGATAGTTCATCCAAAGCGAAATTAAACGACGAAACCATCCATTTATTGGAAAAATTGTCTTTAGTGAATTTTGAAAACGATCGGAATGTAAAGATTGTTGAATCAGCCATCGAGTTTGCTAACGGTATCCATTCAGTTGATACGAATAATATTGAACCATTGGTGACCGTTTTGGAAGATCGGTAAAATTCGTTTCAGGTTTATTTATAAATTTCGTTTTCGTATATTCATATGGTTATTTATTTCAGATCTTTGAAATTGCGAGAAGACTCAGTTACTGATGGAAAATTAAAAAAAGAACTATTACAAAATGCAGCTATTGTAGAAGACGATTATTTTATAGCTCCGCCAGGGAATATTCCAGCGAATTTACAAAAGCTAAATAATTCATAATTAGTGTTACAAAATGTCCAATTTTATAACGAAACTACTGAAAATTAGCGAACAGAATTCTTTCATGAAACCATGCATGAAAGGAAAGTTTATTACATCATTCGAGTATGGTGCCTTAGGTGAACTACTATGTCAGAACATCATTAACGAGTGGAATATGGGCAATGTGATTGTCCGTGATAATCCCGTATTTTCTTTTTATCGTTTGGATGACTCCAAAAATTTCATCAAAGGTATTAAAAAAATATATTTATGTACTTTTTATAATCTCAAATTTGTTTTATTCAAGATTAAATTTGTTTTTGTAGGAATCAAACAACCTTTTCTCGACGCCAAAAAGATAACTCAAAATTCATTACCTTTTAGTATCGCTTGTTCTAGAATACCGATGTTTCTTTCTGAAAGTAGTGAAACACTTACCGAAGAAAGTAAATATTTCCGGTAATGAATATTTTCAAATTGTTACAATGTATTTTTTTAAATGCTTCTCTGATCGAATTATTGAAAAATTTTCAGGCCAAGCAAAACAACAAAATTTCAAAATTTAACTTTTACCGCGCCTCAAGAAGGTCGCCAATTTTTTCATTTTTGGCAACGTCAACGAAAAATCTGGTGGAGAAAGGTAAATAATTATAAAACCTACGAATCGATCATTTTCATATTTCGAGATGATTTCATTCTGATGTATTTGTATTGAATTTCAGTTTTCTGCTGATCCAGGTCGATTTTCCCTCACTGAAATAAAAAATGAAAGGAATATAGAATATACCGATATCCAAGCGAAATTCGAATGGGGCGTAGAATCGCTTGAGAGAATTCGTTTTTTACCTGAAAGTTCATTCGAAAATCTTCCCGTTGAAGAACACGAAGACTGGATGGTAAACAGTCATAAAATACTCAAAATTATTTATTTGACAGAAACTTCAATAATATGTTTTTTAGTTCAAGATCAGGAAAAAGAAAATTCTACCCAACGTTATCGAATCAACCACAAATTTAGACATTGCTGCATTTTGTTTTCTTTGTGATGCTTTCACCGAAGATGTTCGCTTGGATTCTGACACGACGAGACAGTTGTTAAAATTCCACCGAAAACTAGCTCCATATAAAGTGTCATTTGTTGTTGATAGCTCAGGTGAATTTTATAAATGTTTGAGTATACGATGGAATATTTTCAAATGAAAATAATCGTATATTATTGTTCTCAAGGTACATCTCATCGTGAAGATTTGAAACTTCTTGCCGAATACTTAGCGTTGAATATTAAAAAAGCTGGTATTTCGGCTCTTCATGTTCCTCCCTTATGTATAAATCCAGTCGAAGAAATGTTCAAATATTACGATTTAATTGGAATTCCTTATGTAGTCGTTTTAAAGGTGTCAACTTTGACAGATGGAATTTTTGGATTACGTAGTCGAGAAACAACGCTGCAAGTAAATACGTTCGATTAAAAATTATATGAGTTTATTAGATATACTGGCACGTTTTACAATTTGTTTTTTATTCGTGTGTTTTAGGAATTGTTGCATATAAATAAATTGACGGAACACCTGGAAATGCTTCTAAAAAATTACTGAACGGTTTATTTTTTTTTTTCAAAAGAAATTGAGTTTTTTTTAGACGTGGAAGTTATTGAAATTTTGGTTGTGTAAATAAATCGAATATTACAGTTTAGTTCTAAAGAGGCGTCAAGTACTTAAACTCAGTTCTATAGTACGATGCCACTCAATATTGACAGTAATGAAATTCTTATTCATTGAGTGTTTAGTGCAACCTTGATGATAAGTTTGTGTGATATCGTTTCGCCATTAAATCATTTGTTAAGAATTCCATTTAATTCAAACTGAAATAATTTTTGTGAAATTTGATGCAAACTGTATCGCGAACAGTGCGTATTCGGTGAAAATGTGATGGACGATTGAATTAGTTAATTTTCTTCTTCCTAAAACACGCGATGTTTCGATTTTCAAAAAGCAAAATGAAGGTAATTTGGCTTACCATGTTGAATATTCAAAAGTTTCAAATTTTTATTATTTATCCTAATTGAAACTTATTTGTGATAATTTTTCTCAGGGCAACTATAATTTATTCAAAGCAAGATCGAAGAATGAAATTGAAGTGAGTACTCAATTTTTTTTTGATTTTGTCCTATTTCCTGAGTTTAAATTACTAAAGTCTGTAAACGTGAGAAAGCTTATAATGTATACAGTGAGTAATCGATAATGCACGATATTCCAAGTGAACGTAAATTGAAAAAATGAAAATGATGAAATAGAAGCAAGTATGATGAAAATGATATTGGTATACAAACTTGACGCTTTTAGAAATATACGTTTTGCAAAATAAAACTGAGCTTCAGTTTACGTCGCGAATACATTCGTTTGCAAAAGCAATGTTTTATATAAAAAAATTCAATTTTAATCAATCGTATAGATTTTTTTAAAAAACATTGCGTGATCAAGAATGCTGCCAAGACGTAGCTCTGAAAAAATATATTAACTATGTCTCCAAAAGAATTAATCTATAAATGAAATTTAAACTTGAAATGAAATTAGGCATTATTATAATGATTACACAAAAAATTGAAGACAAATTTTCAAAACATCCCTTTCAAATATAATTTAATACGCACAATACCGAATTTTAATAACCTCATTATTCACTTGTACCGATTTACGTTTCTAAATTTATAAGGTAAATTTACATTGTGAAAAGCGAGATCATCAGTGGTAATTAACACTTAACAAATCCACCATGTAATTTATCTGTAAAACAAAATGGAACCTTGTTCGAAACACGTTTTTCCCACCGAATACCTACACCGAAAAAGGGTTATTAGAAAACGAAAATAATGTATTACACGATTATTTTTCGCTTTTAACAAAACTCCCATTAATTAGCGTAGGATGAAAATTAACACGCCGAAAGTTCTTACCATAAATGTTGCTACAAATGAAAATTTACTACCCATCAGAAAAAAAAGTTAAATTCTTGAAATTACTTTTTCCACCAACACTTGTTGCTTTAGCAAATACCTACTTGCATCTGTACGTTTGAAAAAATTACTTGGCAATTTTCGGTGGAAAAATAGTTTTTATTAAATTTGAATCATCATTTTCTGAAAATCAACTCCGCCTTGTGTTTACTTAGTAGAATCATTAATTGAAAGTTTGTTTGGTGAATTTAATTCGTATTTGCACTAGTTCTGCTGCGAAATTATACTACATGTGAGAAGTACTTAAGATTCAAATTAAATACGAGTGTGGGCAATTTGTTTTCTTGAACGATGAGAGTAGAGCTTTATGTAGGTAGGTACCTAGATGTACAAGAAAAATACTCGTATATGGTAAATTTTATGTGTGGTATTTTTGATAATTCGAAAATAAATTTATTTACTTAAGCTATTTATAGAAAGAGGGAAGATTTTTTTTTTCAACATCGGTGTATAAATTGATAGGATATTCCAACATTAAAAGGTTCTGCTTTTGAATAATTAAAAAGCATATTTTGAAAAACGAATTTTGTCTTCCTATCTGGGTGTATTTTATGTAATTTTCTTTTGTTAGTGAAATTTAAAATGGTGTCCTTTTTCATCAACATGCCTAAATATTACCTACTTACTTCCTCAATATTTCACGAGGTTCGAAAAGGTATTGTTCATTATGTACATGCAAATAAAAAGAACATAGTACATTTTACTCCGTGTAAAAAATACTTTTAGTTTTTTACAAGAACAAACTGAAAATTAATTCTTATCGTGTCTACCCTCCGGAACAAGAAATGCTTCATTAACGTAATTGAGTGAAAAGTTTACAACGGTTCGTCTTAATGATGGTTCCTGATGAAAAAAAAACACAAACAAAAACTCGGAATTGCCTCAGTCTAATACATACTTCCACTCGGACCAGAGATCATTTCGGAATGTATTCGTGGTAGCTTGATTGAAAAAAAGGGGAGAAATATAGGTTTGTCTTATCATAATTCTCTTTGTGTAAAAAATATGTACAGAGTACAGGGTGTTTCATCACTAAGGTATCCTTCAAATTAGCTAATTCCATAAATTCAAAAATGAAATATCTCTATATTTTTCATTCAACCTCCTCCCTCCCCTTCATCACCAATTGGATTTCTGAACCGAGTAGGAATCCATTTCCTCAAACGAAGTAGCTTTTTGGAATCAGCGTAACATTTTCCACACCTTTTTACCGAAATTAATTTTTCAGCATGATTAGCTTGTCGGAAAAAATTTTATATGCTAAAAATTGCGAGTTCGCAGTTTTATCCCCCCCCCCCGCCCAAATTCAATTTCCAACGTAATGAAGCTAGAAAAAATTTGAATGGCTCGTTGAAATCACTGTAACTGTCCTGACCATTTCCCATAGAAACCAATTTTTTAACATGATAATTTTGAGAAATATAAGGGGGAGGGGTAAAACCAGGAGAGGGTAAAGAAAACCGAGCCGTTATCCCTATATTTTGAGTAAAAAATGAAAAATACAAAATTCTATAAATTTTTTATTGGACAAAATTTATAAAAATAACATAAAAATGTTGAACAAAAAATTTGAAAGGCTTAATGGTTTCAGAAAAAATTAAAAAAATCCACGAAATCCAAAAAAAAAGTTTTTGAATAGACACTACTTTCGAAAAAAGTTCAAACGATTTTATTTTAAATATGAAGTTTGGTTTAACAAATTCAAAAAAAAAATCTTAGAAAAAAACCAAAATTTTGAAAAAGTTTTTGACAAAATTTCAAAAATTCATCTTTTTACTTAAAAAAAAAATAAATAATAAAAAAATTTGTTTTTGAAAAAAAATTTTTAAAAAAATTGCACAAAATCCAAAAAATACTCTTTAATAAAATTAAAAAATGTTCTTTTTGAATAAAATTCAAAGAAATCACTTTTACACAAAATAATGAAAAAATGAAATATGATTTTTTTAAAATTGGATTTTAGTTAGAAAATTGACAAAGAATATTGAACAAGTATTTTTAGGGGTAAAATATGCTACTATATTTTTTTACTTGAAATATGTAAAAATTTGCGTTTTTAAATTTCACAAATTTCTCCAGGCTGATGTGATTCGTCGAGAAATGTAACTTTTGAGGTAACTAGCTGCTAAATATGATACCTATGTGAAAAAATACGTTTATTTACTCTAGTTATAAGAAGAGAATTTATTCAGTTTCTGATTTACTATTCACTCCAACGACTAAAAATTCGTTTCAATCCAATTTTTTGAAAACACATTTGCTCCTTCAATTCTCTAGATAGGCAAATTGTTCATCGTATGTTTTGTTTTTTTAGTGATACTCTGTTATTATATCCAAATTTTGAGTATGCCAGAGCGCTAACCACACACTCTGTATATTTTTAAAATCTTAATCAATTTTTGAACGAATATTTGAATGACGATAATTCAAAGTATGCTAATGTATCATTTTTTTTAAGTCGTTCATTTTTGAGCAAAAAGTGCTAAGTCATATACCAACATACATATCAAATATTGCAATTTCAACAAAATTGAGAAACTTCAATTTTTTTAAACTTACCTATTTCATGTAAAATTTTTCAAAATCAAAAATACCTACCCAATTCGTGAAAAAAAAATTGAAGTTTCTCAATATTGTTGAAATTGCAATATTTGATAGATATCGACTTAAAATAAGTCCAGACATGATTTTTAGGCCCCTAGCTCATCTCGGAGGGGATTCTAAGCTCTCAAAATGGCGTTAAAAGAAAGTTGAAAAAAAGGGAAAAAATGAACGAATTTGATCTAAATGCAGGATGATGGTGTATTTTGGTGTCATTGATGATATGTTACAACAAATTTTTTTTCGATCGGAAATGACCTCGTTGAGATAGGAAACAAAAATCCGAAAAAATTCTGAGTAGTGTAAAATGGTCTGAAAAACGAGAAAATAATTTTTCCAGACTGCCCGCACCAAAACTGTGTCCCCCACGGCAATTTGAAGTGCTAAAAGTTTATTTCAAGGTCATTGTAGGAGTCG
>FIZU01031321.1:0-20958 GCA_900064475.1 Pseudococcus longispinus
TTTGTCCATCAACTCGGCGAAGTGAAATGTCCAGTTGTAATAGTTTACGTCCGTGGTTACAAAATGATGATTTGAAAAATCTGTAGGCTTCATAATTCCTTCAATTTTCAAGTTATGCAACATTTTGTAAGTCATTTTTGTTGAGCTTTTTGAGCTCTACAGTCCATTTTTAGAATTTTTTGAAAAGAAAGTACTTAATTAAATTTCAAGAAAATAATGCCACTTTTCATCTTTCTAATGGTTGTAGCTCCTTCAATTTTTGAGCTATGCTGAAAATTATTAGTTCATTGTAGAGAGCTTAAGAAGCTCAACAAAAAATGAATTTTTCAAAATTTTGCATAACTTAAAAGTTGAAGGAGTCATGAAACCTACAAATTTTCAAATCACTTTAGCTCCTTCAATGTTAGAATTAGTCAACATATGAATATAACCAATTTTGTTGAGCTTAAAAATTTCTACAAGAATGTTCCAAAAAAAAAAATCCCGTATGTATATTTTGAAACATTTACCAAGAGTAATGCATAACTTTGCCCCTTCAAATTCTGGGCTCAGCAAACTTGTATACACTTATGTAGTTTGGGTAGCTGCATCTCTGGTTTGAAGGTGGCACACTATTACCGGAACATCCTGTATATAAGGTTGTAAACAGTTTCTACACTTTTGCAATCTTTCTCTTGAATTTTTCATTTTTAATTCTTGTGTTGAGATCTAGTAGATGAGGGTGAAAGCAGTGGCGTAGCCAAACAGGCAATCATGGGCAAGAGTCTTCGCAAAAAAAAAGAAGGAATTTCATGGACAATTTTTAAAAATACCTTTTACCAACTTTTCGGTCGTCAAGGAGGTCCAGATCCCCTGCCTTCCCTTGAATACGCCACTGGGTGGAAATTTTTCTTCCGTTCCTTGCTGAAACTTTCAGAGGTGGAGAAGGACGAAATTTTTCACTTTTAATTTTTTTTTTTTGACGAAGGAATCGTCATTTTTCAAAAAACGTTATTTTTGTTGATCTTGAAAGGTAGTTTCCTGTGTGAATTTTTAGTTCAAATAAAAAATCTTCTAATTCTTCATTTTGTTACTTAGTTTTTATAAGTATGAAAATTTTTAATTTTGGATTATTTGAGGCACTGAAATATCTGAATTACGAACCCAGAATTTCAATTTCTTTTTTTTTCAAAAATTGCAGTTGTAAAAAAATTGGAGAAGAAGATATTGAAATTTTTGTACTACATCTTTCTCTTTTTCAAGAGTTAATCCTAAATAATGTAGGTATAATGTGTCTCTAGGCAAGTTCCTGTACATGTCACATTAAAATAAAAAAAAAATTCAGTGATTTTTTTTTTCAAGTTGTAGCAAATCTCACACAGGAAAATGAAAGTAGGTTGGTACCTAATTTTGATTTGATTTTATTTCCTGTGTGAAATTTTCATTTTCATTGGTGAAAATGAACTGCAATAACTTGACTTCAGTTTACATGATGCAATGAAAATTTTCAAAATTCATCTGTCAGATCTGTGCTGGGTACCAAAGGGATTCTATTTCGTTTTACTTTCTCCAATTAGGTATCATTTTTTACTATCGTTTAGTTTCTTTTTACATTATTTCGCGAATATGTTCGCATAACTATAGGTTGGTAGTTTATTATTATTCGAGAACTGAAATATTTCGTTTTTCATTTGTCAAATGTTTTACATTTTCTTTCTTTATACTACATCTAAGTATATAGTTAAAGACAATTTTCCTACAATAATAAGCAGCACATTTTCAAAGGATTTTTAAAGCAAAAAAAAATCACTCGAACCGCGTCTAAGTTGTTGTTATTGTTGGTAAACTTGAAACTGTTTTTCAGTATGTTATTACGCGAAAAAAGAACGAGAACGAATAAATAAAAAATAAAATTAGACGAAGAAAAAAGAAATGAAGCAAAAAAAAAGTCAAAATAAAAATGAGAAAGAAAATTAGATACCTGAAAAGAAAATTTTATTTACCTCGTAAAAGTTATTCGAAAACTTGGAATATTTTCGAGGGGCAGGAAAAAAGTACTCGAAAACTGCTTGCTTTCCTATATCGCATGCCCAAGAAGTTTTTCCAACTTTGATTTTGATTGTTTTTCATTGCGAGTTAAAATAACAAAAGTAAAACTAAATACTACAGATGAGAAATTTGATAACGAGGTTTATTTTTTATCAACAATAATCTCCGGCTCGATATTTCACCTAATGTAAATATACGAAAGGTTGAAAGTGATCCTGGCTTTTTCTACCATTCCTTGCATCGTGATTTCTATTATCCCTATGGTCGTAGTCGTTCTCATACGCCGACGTTTTCAAAAGAAACTAATAAAAACAATGTATATTTGTCTTGTAGCAATGTTGCTCTTTTTCTTCTCGAATCACCTGAAAATACAAATACAATGATGTAATATACCGGGTGTTTCGGTCCCAGATTCGTACTTTCTCGTATAGGTATATGTACGCATATGTTGATACACCAACCCTCTCTCTAAATTGAGCGAATATAAGCGAGTTTGCCGATTCTCAGAATTAAAGCGGAATAACATTATTCAATTCGAGAACGTAGCCTGGATTTTTTACTCGCAGAGAACGAAATGGCACACGCGACTACTTTGCGAGCGAATTTTCGAATTTGATATTCATTCGCGAGCGCAGATTTCGAATTACTTTTTATAATATAATTTTGGTCTGAGAAAAAATTCGTTTCTTTATCAAAATGAATCGCATTCCTTTAATTTCACCCTAAATTACAATAAAAACCAACCCCGTGGGGGTTCTTTTCACTCGTTTATGCGATAAGTGCAGCGGTAAGTAATTGGCGTTGTCAATACTCGAGAGAAAAACTCATTAGAAAAGTGAGTAGTTTTGAGGAATGATTCGGTTAGAAAAGAGAGTTAAAAAATATAACCTTCGAGTACATTCCGCCCAAAGAAGTTCGCCTTACTTCATAATTCCGCAGGCGTAATAATTCGTTATACCTACCTGAATAGACTTGAAGTGGATTTCTCTATTTCCACAAACTTCGCCAAATAATTACCACAATTAAAGAACTGAAAGAAGTTCGTCTCCTAATTGACTGATGCTTTTTTGTTACCGATGATGCATTTCTGTTACACGCAGATTTTTTTAAAGAGACTTTTTTCCCGTCCTCTTGGTGGCGACGAGAAAAAAATACTGGTTTATAATTTCTTAATTTATGCGCAACTTTATACATTTTATAATTAATTCAACGAATAACATTTGGAAATGCAAAAAAAAACTTTTCTGTAGACGCTCGAAAAAAAAAAGAAAATAAGAAAAATGAAAAACGGTAATTAATTTATCCGATGAGATTTTCTTTTCGGTCGCTTTTTTAATTTTATTTCACTTCGCGCAATACCTTTTCCCCCTTTTTTTTTAATAAGGTGCTGCGGATTCTTAACGCTGTGCTGCGTTCAATAGTCCTCCTCTGATTGTAGGTCATGATTTTTTTTCCAAGACAGGTTTTGATTGACGTGATATATTTATTACCTGTGGAGTTTTTTCTCACTTTTGAGGGTAATTTATTTGACGATTTTTGGTTTCCTTTGCGTTATTCGGTATTTAATCGAAATTACACGAAATTGCTACGGTAGAGGGTTTGCACGGTGCACGAAAAGTTTATACGAATGGGAATGTCGTCTTTTGTATTACGATGCGTATGTGCGAGTGTGTGGAAAAGTTGTACATATATTTTTGTGAATTATGGCCATATAAAGGTATATCCTATATAAAATGCTTCTTCGTTATTACCGGTGTGTTATTAGTGTTTTGTTTTACCTACGTATACGTATTTGTTTTTCAATTTACGCGCACCAGTTTTGGAATAAATTCAGTTGGATGAATTAGGTGCGAAAATTTTATTCATGATGTTTATTGTCGAGCGAAATTACTCTTTTAAATAAAGATTTTTGAGGGTAAACAAGATGAAGCGAGATTTTTTTTGTTTACGAATTCAGTGTAGCATAAAATGAGCTTGCAGATAGAAAAACTTTTTCGATACTTCATTCCGCGTAATAATCGCTTTTTCCTTTTCCTTCTGTTCACGCCGTACCTTCGCGTCGTCGTTGTGTTCATCAGATGGGTGAAATTTTATGTCAAGATTTTCCCCCATCGTTAAATATATGCTATACAAATGTGTGGATAAATGCTAGAATGGTATGGAGCTGCGAATGGTTGTTGTTGGTTTACGTTTTAGAGGTCTAGTTGAAGGTTGAATCGAGCTGTCACAAATGTAGATTAAAAATCATCCGAGTGTAAAAAAATTTAATTCAGTCGATCACTCGTTACGAATCTAGAGGCGAAAAATTATGTACTTGTAACGTTGATGTGTTTCACGTGAAATTACCAGAGAGATTTTAGTTAATTTGCTGAGGTTGTTGAATTACCTGCAGCCAGGTTTAAAACGTTTGTTTTTATAGCTGTCGTGTCTCGTGAAATTTTATTTTTATTTTATCCTTTGTACTGGATGAACTTCTTGCTTGAACAGTTATTACTCATTTGAAGTGGGCCAGGGGCTAGAGATTACATAGGCTGGAAAATTATTCAACGGGTCTATTACAATATCATATTTTATCGTAGCATATTTAAAAAATTGAAGGCAGAAAATGAACGAATGATTTTCCAACGAAATGGCATCATATAATATCGTAGAATATGTACACTTGAATATGGTTTTTTTTGATATTTAAAAATCAAAATCAATTTTATTGGCTATCTTTGGTTTGTTTAATCTTTTCTCCGCAAAGTTTTACCAAAAAAAAGATAAAACTCGTAATTTTTTTGCAAGGACAGAATTTAGAGGGTTTACTTAAGAAATTGGCCAAGTAGCAAAAAATATTTCAGTTTAACGAATTTCTGAATAAAAATTTCACTTCTTTAAAACATAAAATCAACTTTAAAGCGTCTAATTTTTCCATTTGAATAAGTTTTTTCGAAAGGTTTCATATTACTTTGAAAAATTGCTGTTTTTCTCTAATTAACCAACGATGCTTTACGTAACGCCTTTGAATTCGGTCCTGTAATCGCTTCTAAAATTTTCCTATTATTTGCAGTTCTTTTTCCTTGATTTATTTGTTTTTCAGAAAAATTCCGAAAATCTCGTAATTTCCTAATTTTTTTCGTTATTTGAATGTTTTTCAAGAAAATTTCCACTCGACTATCTAAAACTGAATTATTTGATGACTTCGCAAGTCAGGGAAGAACCGAGGGGTTATTGAGGGAAGAGGCTAAAAATTTAACATCTTCAACTCGCAAGGGAATTCGTTCAACATTGCAGTCTTCAATTTGAATGCGGATGTCGCGAAAAAGCACGTTAAAAAACTCCCATTTGTCAATTTTTAAATGCTGGAGTTGAAATTTCTACTTTTTTATAAATTTGAATTTTGTGTAAGTACCTAATTATAGCCAGATTTTGAAAATTGAAAGGCTGAAAAGGTCTCTATTTCTGGTCATACCATAATCAACTTGAGTGGCTGAAATTTTGACAGGAGATATATATGTACGATACTGGTTCGAGTCCTATCAGAAAACTAAATTTTCCCATCAATATTTCTCTGCACGATTGAAAAATTGTTATCGAATCAGGCTTGTGAACCCAGAAAGCCCTAATAAAGCACAATTACATTCCTAGTACTACGTCCCTGGACAAATTGTCAACTGTTGAAGTTCGTAAATGGGCACAAGCGCAGAGGAAAATTCGTCAAAAACGTCTGAAAAGTAAAAAAAATAGTCAACAATTTCATAAAATTCTTTGAAAATGTAGTAAAAGTTGTGAAAAAGTCATATAATATATGATTTTTTATGAATTTTTTGAGAGTTTTTTTTCACGAATTGTAGACATTTTTGACGACTTTTTCACAACTTTTACAACATTTTTAATGATTTTTATGAAAATTTTGACTGGTTTTGCTGTATTTCAGATATTTTTGACAGCTTTTTCACTACTTTTACAACAGTTTTAAGGATGTTAATGAATTTTTTGATCCCTTTTAGAACATTTTATGTACTTTGATGATATTTTTCCATTTCTTTGAAAAATTTAAGCATAAGAAGTCATCTGCCCACCTGATAAAATTTCCGAAATCAAAGGTTCTTGCTAAGTTTTTGTTTACCAATCCGACCCTGATTTAAGGAGTGGTCTTCTAAAAATTTGTGAAAAGTAGTGAAAAGTGGTACAAATATAGTGAAAAAGTAAGTAATATTTGAAATAAAAATTCCTGTAGACACTACAAATACCGTGGAAAAGTAATGAAAAAAAATTTTCTGACCAAACTCGTGAATTCAGCCAATAGTGCAGACGATCGATTTCGGACCTGATATCATCTCCCTGACCAAACTTTCTAGCACCATGAAGTTCACTTTGTGGGTAGAAAAATTATTTAAATTTCAAAAACCATAATTATCAAGATTTAATTTGTAAATAAAAAGTTTTTAATTCAACAAAAAAATTTCTTAGCATTTCAATGAAACTCCAGTTAAGGAACTCAGCATGTGAGACACTCTGAATCTTGACTGTTCTTAAAAATTTTTTTGGGTGGAAATTCAAAATTTGAAAAATATAGATTTTTTTATTATGGGAACTCAGATTGATTTGAATTATAGGCGATTTATTATTGGTACAAGGTGAATAATTTCTGCAATTCATTTTTTCCTGGCAAAGTATTTTTTTAAATTGATGTTACCAATTTTCAACGTTTATCAAGTTGAATTTCTTGAATTTTTTAAGTCACGTATATGTGAATAGGAAAAAATTTGGTTTTAAATTTTCAAAATGGCGTGAACAATATGTCATAATCCTACAATTTAATAAGAAGCGTATTAAGAAATTCCAATCCATGTTAAAAATGTTGAAAAATACCTATCTCATTCTGAAATTTCAATATAAAGTAAAACACCGGTAACGTTTTTCCTTCATTCAATTTTTTTCAATAAAATTACTAAACAGACCTCCAGCTTAAAAACATCCCTCGTTGAGAATAAATCGACATTTCCTGTTTTTCAAGAATCAAGGTCAAAAATTGTAATAAAATTACAATTATTTCTGAAGGAATAAAATTGAAATTGGAAAAGCTTGGAAATTCAACCGTTTTCAAATCAATTAGATAACATCTTTTTGGATGTTTTCAACGCTTTCCGACTAGATTCATTTTGATACGAGGAAGTTTAATCGCAGATATTTTCCTTTATGCATTCGATAGTAAAGAATTAATTGAAAAAACGAGCTTCGCTGAGAATTAATTTTAAAAACGCCTTTTCCGATTTCTCACTATATTGCTATAGGGTGAACTATACCATACACTTGGTATATAAGCTGTAGTTTCCCATTACACATATAAATAGGTCGAAAATTTAAAATTCTTAGAGGTATAGTGAAAGATCCATCGATAAATATTCGCGTATAAAAATATTTTTGTAAATACCATGAATAGTTCGCTTCGATAAGTAACTATACATCGTGAAATAATGACGTAAACGAATATTTTCCTATAACGAATCGAAAGATAATGAAAAGCACTAAGAAGGCTTTATTATTGTTCACAACTCGAGTAAATTATTAAGAAAAGGGAAAAAATTATAATATAAAAAAATTTAATAACAAAGGAAGCTGCGCCTACATAATTCGTTTTATATATGAATGAACGTTACCTAATTATTTTATTTTTCTGTAATAAATCTTGTAAAAAGGTGCCAAATATAGATTTGCCAAGTAGGTATATATTTTGCGAGATTGAGCCAACACGTTTTTCGTTCACCCTACTGACATATTTTCCAAAATCACTCGAAATACTTACCTGCGATAATCGCGATGAAAAAGGAAAAATAATAATAAAAAAGGGTACCACGTTTTCATCTTACGCGATCTTGAACTTATTCTTCACGAATATAAAGAATAAAGGTGAAAAGAAAAATTGGAAAAGATAATAGAAGTATTGGTAGGCGGGTGACACTTTTATTAGCTAGAAGCGTTTTATTTACTTGTGGTTTGTTAACTCAAGTTAAAGAGCAAAAGAAGAGTTCAAGACGAAAGGTTTAAAGGAGAAACGTGAAAAGAAAAAAAAGAAGAATTTTCTTTCTTTTCTAAAGAAAAACTATTTTTCGCAGATTTATATATTCTGCTGTTAGGGCATTATCGGGCATCATTCCCCGGTTAATGCGCTCTTTTTTTCCTTCCTTTTTGCAAAGGTGCAATTTATCATCTCTAAAACGTAATAATACTCTTCTTTTAACTTTTGATGAGATCTTATCAAAACGAAAATATGTTTTTTTTATACTTTATAAACGCGAGCCATATTTACCCGGTAAAATGATTTGAAAAACAAAGATTGATATTTAGAAAAAAATTAAAGCTGCCAGATGCGAGATTTGTGGTAGGAATATTTTTTTTTACGCAATTTATAAAAACTGATACCTAGTTTTATTTACTTTTTGTTCCCGAAAATTCAGTTCAAATATTTAAACGAATAGGTGGGTTTAATGGTTGGCTTGTTTTCATTGTATTTTAATGTGTTTGCCGAGTTTTTCGGTTTAATTTTCAGTTTATGTTTTCTCTTCAACTAATTATAGAATTTATGAATTTTTGAAAGCAACTTTGAGGTACGAAAATCCTTAGCTAATGTACGACCTATTATAAATGGTATTACCTGGGGTAGGTTTTTTTTTTCTTCTTGCCGGCTTAACTTATTCATTTTGTTGGGTATTCGTATGAATTCGTATTCGGTTTATTCACCTATTCATTTTTCAACTCGCTTTCTAGACCACTTTTGTAATGTTTAAAAAGTTGCTAACGTTCATGTAAAAAATCAGTTTTCTCGAAATTTATACTTACTCGTTCACGACCCCTTCAATTTTAAACTTATGTAATTTTCATTGTGAAACTTTTTTTTCACGTGTTGAAAAAAATTACCTACGACGGATTCGATTTCGTGAAATATTTTTCTGTTTGTCGAAGTTTTCAAAATAAACACGGTCCTTGTGCGTTCGAATATGAAGTATGTGGATTTTTTCAAAGGGCGTTATTTAATTGATAATTTACAAAAATAAACAAACGCCCACTTCCAGCAAAAGACCAATTTAAAATCAGAAAAGAGAGACCTTTCGCAGAAGGGTTTTTTATGTCCCGCAAAAAAAAAATTCCCAACGTATATTTTACGCTTTGTAAAAGATGGCGAAATAAATTTTGCAAAAATTAACGAAAAATAGGAAATGAGTTTTGCGTTAAAGTTTTTAAATTATAATTTACTTAGGTTACTCAAAGAATCGAAATGAAAGCCGCGCTAAAACGTTAAAAGCCCCAGAAAAGGGGTTAAATAAACGGAAGGTCAAGTATAACACATAAATCAAAAGTTACGCGAAATAAGTATTCAGTTAAAATGAAAAACATTCTCGGTGTCGAGTAACGGTGTTTCCAAAGTTTAGAAAATTTAAACTCAAGTAGTTATTATGACCGTTCGCTTATAGCTCCAACCAGTATGCTGTATAAGTAGACGTACGAGTACGTAACGTACGTACGCATTACGTATTATAAAACTCGAGTATGTAGGGCGTTTCTTATATATTTATCCACAACGCGACTGAAAATTATCTTACGAATTTTGTATTCGAAAAAACGAGAAATTAGCGACGAAAAAGTGTATTCGATGTTCGTGTTTTGCTATACACATTTTCGTACCGTGAATATTGCAATTTTTACATTTCACCATCTGCGGTATCGTGTTGGATAATGTTCTTTTTTTTTCCTAGAAATAAAATGCTGCTGCTGGAAAGATTGCCTCGGTTTTGTTAATTTTTTCCCCCTCATATAAAATGTATCTACATTTTGAGTCGAAATTCGGCTGGATGAAATTTCAGCCCATTTTTTAAAAAGAAACGTAGGGCCTCCAAATTGGGGTCATTTTTGAGAAACATAGTTTCTGGACTTTCTTATTCTCAATCCACTCTTCCCATGACCTTGATTTGTGATAAAAATTAAGAAACTGTGAAATTTTTCTTAAACTTGTACTGAGGCTTCAATGGTCGTGTTTTGGCTTTCTAGAGGATTTGGTGAAAGTTCACAGATCAATGTTTCTTGGAAATTACGAACACGTTTTGAAATTTAACGCGAAAACGACGCATTCGATGAAAAAATTCTAGCAACCAATATTGTAGAGGAGAAAATTTGCAACTTGGATTAGTCATTATATTTTTGTTTATCTTCATTTTGAGAGAAAATTTCCAAATGAGAAAACTTTGATAGAATTTTCAGCAGCTGAAACTTTTGAAATGAGTGTCTCCTCGGTGAGAAGGGGGGGGGGGGGGGGGTGAGAAAGACTAACAAACATGTTGTTTAAAAAAATTATCTCACTTTGAGGATCCCTAGTTCTTTTATAAGCGTCGTGACGGAGAGAGCCAAAATTTTGTATGAATGAGTTCAACTTTAACTTTAAGAAGTAATCACTTTTAGTAAACGAATAAGATCTGAGACCTTGCATTTTTTTGATCAGTCTATGACGTCAAAATATTAAGCTTGATTTAAAGGAATCACACAAAGTTCCATGAATGTTGACTTTCGTAAATTATTTATTTTCTAATTCAACGAGGGAACTTTGGAAAAAAACATGTTTTTCATTAGTAGATAATCTGATCGAATAAAAAAATTCCAGACAGCATCGTTTGGCTTTTGCATTTCACCGAGCATCTACCGATTGGTAGACTACCACCTACACGTCATTATATTTTATTTTTAAAAAACCAACATTCGTTAAGCCTCATCCTCATTTTTTTAAATCGCTGCTTAAGTTTTACCTAATACCTACCTAGGCCTATGTAGAATCAAACGGAAGGAAATGAAATGTATTTTTGTTTTTTTTTCTAATTTCTGAGATAGGAAATTGATTTTCCCCCTTTTCTGATGATTAAACTTGATCTGTGTACTTACAGCTTAATTTGCAACTTTCATAAGTAGATACCCACTTACCCATTACTTAAAGTATTTTATTTTTGTTGATTTTTTGCTCATTCAACGTGATTTTTTCTCTCATCTCTTCTCTCAAAGTGGTTTAATATTATTTATGTGCGAGAAAATAACACGGTTCTGTGGTGAAAATGTTGTTGGAAAATAAATATGAAAAAATTCCTTCACGTCAGATTTCTTCAGAAAGCAATGGGGAGGGGTATTTACCTATTTTTCATCATTTTGAACTCAAGAAATCGATTTTTTGGACGAACGAGAAATCCTAGGAAAAAAATAAATAAAGATAAAATTGTAGAGAGTGAAATTTCCTTTCTGTAGTGAGCAATTAGTTTTTTTTAGGGAGTCAAGTTTTCGAGATATTTTTACCGAAAGTTGGAAAATGCTACTTTAATTTTTTATCGTAGATGTCTCAAAAACTTGACCCCATAGGAAAAAACGAATTGCTAATTACGAAAGGAAATTTTACCCTCTACATTTTTGTTTCTATTCATTTTTTTCATTGGAAGCTTAGTTCCATCAGAAAATCAATTTTTTCAAGTTGATTGGTTATTTTATGTAATAGTTGAGTTCTTTTTTCAGATTAATCGATTTTTTTGGCGAACTAGGAGTCAAACGAAAAAAAGGAATAGGAACCTAATTGAAGGGTGTAAAATTTCCTTTCTCCAATAAGCAATTAGTTTTTTTCTAAGAGGTTTAGTTTTCGAGATATCTACGATGAAAGATTACAGCTGATTTTTAAACTTTCAGTAAAAATATCTCAAAAACCAAAGTACCTAGGAAAAAAATTATGGATTCTGTAGAAAGTAAACTTTATACTCTACAATTTTGCTTCCATTCATTTTTTTCATAGGACGTTTAGTTTGTTCATAAACTGGGTTTTAATGTGAAAAATTGTAAAAAAAATTCCCTTGCGTGATAGAAAAATACCAATAACACTTTTAAAATCTAAGTTCAATAAAAATAGATCGGAATCACCCTACAGAACCAAAACAACATTTTAAAAGTTTCAAAATCCAGGACTGTGTAATTCTTGTCATGTTTCAGTCCCTTGCATGGAGCATAAGATGCGCCTAATAGCCCCATGCAATTTTCAAAAAAAAAAAAAGAAATGAGTAAAACTGACAATTTTTTGAAATTGTTAGATATGTTTCAACATTTCGAAGTAGTCTTAACAGAAAGTGATGTTGACAGGGCCATGGCGAGAAAATCCGGGCCTAGGGCAAAGTTTTTCGGGTTCCCTTAGCAAAAAGATCATATGAATACTTTAGTACATTCAATATAGAAAGGTATACTTGATGAAATAGTTGTCAGTTATTGCAAAGAAATTGAGTAGGGGACTCTTTTATCTCTAAGCTGTCATTCAAATCTGGAGGGAAGAAATTTGGCGAGAATAAAAATGTAATTTTGGGTAAAATTTTGAAAAAATGCATTATTTTTCTATAGGAAATAAAATGTATTGTACTCAAGTGAAGCGGGGGTGAAAATCTTTGCAGAAAAAGGCATTCTTAAGCTGAATTTTTATTATTTTTTCAACATTTCAGTAATCAAGGGACTAAGCAACCGTCTTCAACTGTAATAAATTTTATTGATGAGAAGTTTTGGATGATCGGGGTCCAAAAGCCTCCAGCTGCCTCTATTTCGTCAGAATTGCATTTTAGAAAACTTTTATCTACTTGTGGATGAGATGAAGAAACTTCAATTTTATTTAAATCTCCAAGAAGTTATTTCAGTATTCAATGAATTTTTGTTATATTTTTGAAATTTCTTCAGAGCTGGTGCGATAGGAGGTGGGCGGGCTGTCCACCCGCAGTCATTTTTTATTAGAAAATTCGACAAATTTTTTGAAAAATTCGGTCAATTCTTAAGGAGTTGATTGGAAAATTCCAAATCCGAAAATATTCCAAGAAAATCCAAATTATAAGTTTTGGTATTTTTTTTGTCATCACAAAATATTCAAAAATTTACTTTTTTTCTGTGTCATGCAAATCCATTCGCATGAAAATATCTCTATATTACGAGTGTTAAAAATTCTTTCAAAAATCATGTGAATTTCTGACCACCAAAATTTTGGGGAAAAAATTATGAAATTTCAGTTTTTTAATGCATTTTTCTGCAAATTTTTTTGGCCTCGATTCGCTTGGGCTCTGTATTTCCTTAAGTAACTACTTCAATAAAATAAATTGATATTTTTTTGAATTTTACATAAAATCACTTTTTTCTTGCCAAGTTTTTCTTCTTGAATGACTGTCTGACACGCTACTTCACTGTAATTGCCTTTATGACCCAATGGTGTGAGAAAAAATATTCAAGTATGTTTGTATCATGTACCTAATACCTACCTATTTACTTACAGGAAAGTTTAAAAAAATCAAAATTGATATCATTCGGCATTACTGAAATTTTCATTCGATATTCTTATAATCTACACCCCCCTCCAACCTAACAAAAATCTACTCAAATCGTTTCTGAATCTCGGTCTTTTATAGGCTTCGCTTATACTTTATTTCGAAGAAAAAAAATAAAACACGAGAATTATTTTCTCATAATATCAAACAACTTTGAAGTTTGGGGCAGAAATTTCCCAAAACTTGAAAATAAAAGCATGTTTTTCAACAAATATTCACAAATGAGAGCACAATTGCACCAAGTAAAGGCAAAAAAACACTAGAAAAACCGCAGTGATCTAAGTATACGGAGTAAATGAACCAAAACACCGCTGATATCATGTTACAGAAATGTTTTTTGTTGCTTACCCATAAATTCGACGAGAGTTTATGTCTGAACCAAAGTTGAATCGAATACAGCTGATTTGAAAGAATGGCCAGTACGCAGTATCAAATTGTTATTGGTCGAATTTCCCTATTTTCTGTTTGGTAAATTTATCAATACGAAAGTAAATAACATCAATTAATTATTCTGATTTCCATTTTTTTGAAAATAATTTTCTCGTGTAATAATCACCTCTTCTATTTCTCTCCAATTTTCACGGATGTACAATTCGTGTATTATTATTGACACGAAAGATTGTTTTGAGAACGCCAAATGAAAAATAATACATAGAGAAAAAGAGACCTCGATACGATTCTTCCGGAAGATAGAAGGATTAAAGAATAAAAGAAGTATTATACACATACAAGGAAGAAAAAGGTGCGCATTTCGTACTGTAGATACTTATATATTCGTATATTCGCGGAATTTATAACGAGCGAAAAAAAAAAGAAGGAAAAGAAAGAATCGCACCTTGTAGAATTTTATAGTATCGAATATTGTATAATTCATGCGTGATTCGACACGAAAAAGTGAATATTTAAAGCATTTTTAATTGCATCGTTGTATTTGGTTTCGAATTTCGCGTGGGAATCTCGGTAAATAGTGAAAAATATCGGCGCGCGTTTATAACCTTCCATTATTAGTTAAATCCCTATCCGCCCATTTAAATTTCGGTACTTTATTAAAACCGACGGTTTTTTATTTAATAATTTAGGAGTTGCGAAGCTTTAAAAGTACTCGGTAATATTTAGAATGGAATTTATTAAATAATTAAAAACATTTCGCGTTCGGTTCGTTTATATTCTAATTAAATTCGTTGAATTTTCAGCCTACAAGAAAAATTCCAATGAAGTGTTGCGATTTCCATCTGTATTGTCGCGTATGAAGCCCAAATCGGTCGTGATTCGTTGGTGAAATATTTTACCGGTCTCGATCGTCTACATGTGTCGCGAGTTAACGTAAACCTGTCGCGGCTGTGTGCGACTCGAGTGGTGCCCTTCGTCGAAATCGCGCAATGGCGAATTTCTGCGTTGCCGCCAATACCATCGTGGCCATATGTGTTTTCACCGTCATCTCGCGCAGCCATACCGAAAGTCAGCAGGCTGATTGGGGTGATGAGGATGATGACGATCCAGGTGAGTTTCAAATTTTATCGTTAGAGTTGTATTGGTTATAAAATAGTTCCAAAATGTGACGGATTTTGATGTAGATTTTGTATTTTTGTTGATGCACATTGCACATCAAGTTCTTTTTTATGGGAAAGAAAATTACTTACAGCGATTGGAAAATTTCTCGTAAAATAATGATTTCCAAATGAATAGAAAAATATAAAATACCTATAAAAAACGATAATCTGAGGTAAGAATGATGAAACATCTCAACCTTCTGAAAATTTTTATAGGCCATTGTTGGGTAACTACTCCTGAAAAAAAATCCATCCTGAAATTCACTTTGCTTCCTCCCACCAATGACGACGAAATTTTGTACTGACATGTATCGGATGGGAAAATTGCGATACCTTAGTTTTTGCAGATTTTTTCCATTCAGGTGTGGAAAAATTGGCAAAAAATTCTGAAAATTGTCACATCAGTGGACCCAAGGGCACTGAAATGTATACAGGGTAGCCCACAGCACCGTATTAGGTCGATGGTCAGAAAAAAAAAATCATACATTTTTTATTTGAAAAAGATGAATTTTCTGGCCAAACTGAGGGCCCTACGAAAAAAATGCAAAGAATCAAAGTTGTAGAGCATGAAATTTTCATTCTGCAGTAAACAAATTGTTTTTTTCCTAGAAGGCTTAGTTTTCGAGATTTATGCAGTCAATGTTCGTAGTATAAAAAATTCATAACAAATTCGGACCTCTGACTGCCAAAGTCATTAAAACTAGGCTTCCTAAGAATAAAACAATCGCCTTTTACAGAGTGATAATTTCAAGCTGTACACTTTTGATTCTCAGCATTTTTCTCGTAGAACCATCAGTTTGGCCAGAAAATCCATGTTTTCAAATAGAAAACGTATAATTTTTTTCCATTTTCAAAATCATCGACCTTCTGTGTGGCCATTGTGGGCCACTTCTGCATTTTGGCGAATACTTTCTAATTTTTTTTTTGGATGGTGATTGGTGGGTCATATTCTCAAAAATTTGTTTTACTTACTCCAAAACTATGGTTAATAAAAGGTAATTGAATAGAAGGATTTTTTTTGTACCAATAAGAAATGCAGTTTAAAGTAGCTTTAAGGGACGTTGCCAACCATTTTCAAATATTTTTTAGGTTTTGATGCGTCATTCGTGGCTCAAAATATTATTAAAAAAATTTCCTAAAATAAAATCTTGCCAAAATAACTGGGAAGAACCAAAGTTGAATTTATTGAGCGGTCTAAAATTTGAAAATTTTCAACTTGTGCAGAATTTCTTCCAATTTTTCAGATTCAACGGGCAATTTTTCCGACTCAAGATGTAAAATTTTTCAAATTTTCTAAAAAAAGGTTTTTCTGATCCTAATTAGTTCCTTTATGACACCTTGGAGGGAAGTTGATGCATTCTTTTTAAAATCTTGAAGCTCTCTACAATAATTGGTAGAAAACAGGTCATAAAAAAGAAGTGAAATTTGGTTTGTTCAAATAAATATAGACCTTGGGTGTTGGAACGAGCATAAATTTACGAGCCGAGTAGAAAAAGTTTGATAATTTTTGAAAAAAGAGGCCAGAGGCTAAGTAAGTCTTGCTTTAAACGAGTTGAAAAAATTACTTTTGAGATTACCTACAAACAAAAAAAAACAAAACAATTTTGGTATTAATTTCTCAAACTATCGACTTTTTACCCATCTTCCCTAGTTCTTTTCATGGACTCTTCATCTAGTCCGTTGCATTATAGAACAGGGTGTCTACCAGATCGTGAAAGTAATGAAAAAGTAGTGATCTGAAAAAAAGGTAGTGAGTGAAGTAAAAGTAGTGAATTTTGTCAACATTTCAGTAAAAGTAGTGAAAAAATCGAAAAATGGAATTGAATTCAACTAAACTGTTTAATTTCAGGTATTTGAATGTTTTTTTTATCAAAAATGTTCCGGTGCATTTGCTTCTTTTGATAAAGTAGTGGGCAGAACTTTTGTTTAAATTCTACACAAAATCTTTTTTTTCGTAAAGCCCCTCACCCCAATGACTGTATAGCTATGCTACTGCATATTGTTAAAAAAAAATACGATCATTTTCGTTTTCTTTTTTGAAGGATAATTTTTTATTTTTGCATGCACATTGTTGAAAAAACACGTTTTTTTGTTGAAAATACATACCTCCCTCCCCTTCTTCCTTATGAAATTCTCAAAGAAGCTTTTTCCTCATTTTGAAAAATGGGCCGTTTAGTCATGTTCTCAGTACGTTTCTTACTGCTTGTCGGACTTTTTTCGAAGGAGTGGAACCATAGGATATGCTTTTGCTCATTGAATTTTTTTAAGTCCATAAAGACGTGATATTTGAAATTTTCTTCAAATTTTCAAAGTCCAAAAAGTCATAAATTCTGAAAAATTTTTCAAGTCCAAAAAAATCCGACAAAATATCTAAAGGTCAGCGTAACGGATTTTTGTGAGTGAATTTCGTAATGCAATTTCTTTGAGAATTTTTCGAAGTTCGATTCCAAGTACAAAAAGTGAGTTGAAATATGAAAATTTTTCAAAATTCAAAAAAGTCTGATAAAATGTCTAAAAATCCGCGTTAGGTAAAAAGCAGTCTGACAAAATGTCTGATTTGAACTTCTTGAAATTTTTCAAGTTCATAAAATTGAAATTTTCCAAATACAAAAAATCATACGAATTCTTAAAACTTTTTCAAGTTCAAAAAAGCCTGACAAAATTTCTGAAAGTCAGCGTGATCTCAGAAATTTTTCACGTCCAAAAAGACAGTAAAATTCTGAAAATTTTTCCAAGCCCAAAAAAGTCTGGTAAAATGTTTAAAAGTCATCTTCAGGAAATTTCGTCACGTTTTTCGCGGAATTATTCATAGCAAAAGCATAACCTCTGCTGAAAGGTAGTGAAACAGTAGTGGTTTTTGAAAAAAATTCAGGTAGACATCCTGTAAAAGCAATTTATTTTCAGAAAGGAAAAATTATTTTGGGGAAGTAAATTCTGAAAAATGAATAAAATGCCTTCTTTTTATCGTAGTTGAACTACATGATTCCAGTTTCCATCATATTTTCGACAACATTATTGATAAATTGGATAAAAATGAGACACTTGATTGGAAAACTCCAATTTTTTTTCTCAGTCTCACCTGAGAAATTCCTCTGTTTCATGCCCTAGATATTTTGACTCAGTTTAAGTTCCACTTGCATTTTAGAGATATAATTAAAAAATTTTGGTCCTTTTGATTACGTTTTTTTCACATAATAAGTTGCCGTAAGTTGTTGAAATTTCATTACGACGGAGCATTTGTACAATGAAAGAAAATTGGTACCTTCGGTACAAGTTTCTGTTAAACAAATTTAGTAAAATACACCTACGTTCTTCGTAATTAATATTAAAAACTTGTAAATTAGGTAATTACTTTTCTCTTCAAAGAAATACTACAGCACAAATTTCAGTACCTTAGGTACCTAAATATAAATGCTGGATTTCATGATTTTATGACTTATTCGAGAAATAAATTTGATTTTCTCGAAACCTCCCAAAAACATATATTCGCAATTCGAAGCTCATATTTACCTTATTTGAAGTACCTGAAAAGTAATTACCTAATTTGAAAGTTACGGATATCGATTACACCGAAAAAAACGCAGGTAACGTACTAGTTTCGTTTCCACCTTTTTTTTTGCCTCGAATGATGAACGGTGTGGTGACGGTTTTACATATGTTAATTAATCCGACGTTCGGTTAAACTTTGGCGTACGTATTTATGTACAAATTCATCTCAAGTTTAAACGATTGTTTTCTTGATCATAAATTTCGACTTGGCAAAATGTCAAGCAATTTACCGAAAACACGCGTTCGCGGTGTCACGGAGCGCGAAAAAGAGAAACGATAGAATGGCCATAAGGTTTACGCATATATGGAGAAAATTATGACACGTATACGTGTGTAGTGCGTGTCGTGCGTTATTAATTAACATCGTAAAGAGTGTTTTGCAATCATTTATAACGTGTCAGGCGGTTGGTATTAGGGCTTTTTACGTTTACGCGCGTATACTGCGTATACTCGGTATACGCGAGCGGCGAAGAGTGAAAAATTTAATGATCGATTGTTTGAAATTTACAATAAGTGTCATCTCGGCAAAAGCGAAAGAGCTAGGCGAATATCACACCCCTGCTCTTAACCGATTAGTTAACGAAGCGCATTTACTGTTAACTTGAGTAGCGCCTGTGTACTTGTTCTCTCTTTCCAACACTCTACACTTTTCGTGTCGTCCTGATTCCTGCATAAAGCTATTAGCTACCCGTTCGTCTTTTATATCGGTCCGCAGCATCGATTATACAAATACGAGATGGTTATATACAGCGCGGAAAGCGTGAATTTTATCTTGGATGTCGGCGACCCTCGTCTTTCAAACGACCAATTCCCATACACAGTGGAAAAAAAATCTCTTTTCTGCTATTGTCACATAGAATCACACTTGGCCATTTTCACTCCGCTCAGCGTTGCGACCGTGTATCCAATTTTACTAATTACCTATAAGGGAAATGAAAACCGTACCACTCCACCGCCCCACACCCTCGTCTCCGAGTACTTATAAAATAATGCCAGATACGTTATTGCCGCATGCTTGTCTAATTGTGTACGAACTTTATAATTAACGCGTCGCCTCCCCTTCACCCAGTCGTCTGTCTTACATGCGAAGATATTCTACTCCCCGAGCGTGTAGATTTTCGGCGTAAACTGGTAGTTTTAATTAATTTTAGAATCCTCAAGTATAAAGGTGGCCTAGACAATGGTCGCTTACTTGTAATTGCATACGCCCAAGTTTTATGACGTTTTTCGAATGATTTAGGATGGCACTAGTTTTCGTATTGTTTGCTATGTACGAGCACCTTACCTGGGTATCCAGACATATGTTGGAGGGTGGTACTCGCCCCTTAGCTTGATGCGAATACTCACCGGTAAGGGTAAGAATACTTGTGCGGTCGAGTTATCTTATAGTATTTACTCTATGTTGATATTCGCCGTTTTCAAAATTATCGTACATGCTGTTAACTCGCTGCTGCAGTGGTGAAAAAATTCCAGCAAATTTACGGTCTAATTTTGCGACGTCCTAAGTTGATCGTAAATGGAATATTGAACTTTTTATGAACCCATTACCATAACTCGAATAAAGGAACACTCTAATACATACTGTTGGCTGAAATTCAAATAAACCAGCAGCAGTCTTATTTTCATAAAGTTATAGCTGCTTATCGAGTATATTATTATGTGAATACGCGTTAACTACCTATATACTTTCGATATGGGTTGAGTACGTTTTTAGGCTAGGGATCTATTTACAATTTTTGGCGAAAAAAACGTACTTGGAAAGAAGATGTTACATGTTTTGTTGCTGGAATATCAGATTTTGTGATATTCTTCATCAAGTAGGTGTATTGAGAAATCTCAGTACTTTATTTATCGACAACTTTTATAGAATATCTTAAATTGAGATGTAATATGGTTTCGCAAAGGGAAACTATATCGTGTCAAAACTTCAATTTTCGCTTTTTTTTACGATTCTGATAGACCAGGATATGCTTTTTCAAATGAAATAAACTGCAGATTTCCAGTTTCATATTTTACAATTTGTCAAACAGGAGCTGAAAATGCTGATAGTGGTGAAGAAGTCTTCCATTTGACGAAGTAGTGCTGAAAATCAAAAAAGTGCTAAACTGGTTCAAAAGTCTTGCATTTTTCGTTCAAAATTCATTTAATTTTTTTTTTCATTTCATCATTTTTTAAATGCCTTTTTCTGGGAAAATTTTCACCCTCGCTCCGCTCGAGCTCAATAAATTACTTATTTTAATTATCTACTTAATAATGCATTTTTTTTTGACATTTCTGCAAAAACCTAAATTATTTTTGTGTGGGGAGGGGGGGGGGAGTGTGGTTGCGTCGTAAACTTGCGAAACATCCTGCTGAACATGTTACATTATTCTGTAAAAGTGCTGAATTTTGATTTGTTTTGTTAGACACCTTGTTTTATTGGTTTTGACATGGATATGTCTAATGGCTGGGGTCAATCCTGAAAAAGTGTCCAAATT
>FIZU01031323.1:0-11613 GCA_900064475.1 Pseudococcus longispinus
AATTTGGACACTTTTTCAGGATTGACCCCAGCCATTAGACATATCCATGTCAAAATAATTTTAAAAATAATTTTCTCCAACTTTTGTCTTAAACTGGACTTTGTACGTTTTGGGAAATCAAAAATTACGATTTTATTGGATTTCAAACTGGAAATTCTAGGAGATATTTTTATTTTATCAGGATTATTGATCTTCCATATTTTCTAGATTGCAATTCTGTAAAAATCTTTGTACTTTTTTTGCAAAAAATGACACGAATTCGAAGTCACTGACCGATAAAATTTTCATTCAAAATATTGCAATATATTCAACCAGCTAAAGTTTTACCTCCAATGCCACATTTTTTAAAACAATTTCAATACACCAATTTTTTTCCAATTCGAAAACTGATGAAATTTTTCGATCTCAACCCTCTCTCTGAACCAAGTTCCAATTGGCCAAAAAGCACCCATCTGACGACATCCCAAACTGTCGATCAATTTGAAAACCACTCCGGATTTAATTTCTTACATCAAAATGAAAATTACATTTACGTGTACAAATTTCGATACACGTCGAAAATTCCAACACGAAGGAGCCGCCGACGAGACCCGAAGGGAGGGAATGGGAAAACGATACGAAGCGTGAAAATCACCGCGGTAAATTTCCAATTCAATTCGATCATCTCGTTAGAGGTAACGCGAAACTTGTAATCGAATTTGTAGACACAGCCAGAGTGAGAGAGAGAGCTACGGTGCAGCGACTTGTACAAGACATTCGGAAAAGCTGTCGTCTCAAACATGGAAAAGATTTTTCCTAATTGTATGTATAGATAGATTGAATGCAGGAAGGGAGGTACACGAGCTCGCGCCAAACTCGATCGTAGAAAGTTTCCAAATGGGCGCGTGGGTGATACGCACGTCTAGAAAAAATAATGGTCTTGTAGTTTTACATGTACCTTGACAGGACTCCGCTTGCTGACAGTACAGCTCGGTCATTCTCCCAGATGCTGATAGTCCAGGCAATGGAAAAGCAAAGCAACACGCGAAGGCGTAATTCTATTTCATTTCACTTTTGCAGACGGAGAGCAAAGAGCATCGAATTTGGAAGATTTCTTCAAACGAATGAGAGACTAAAGTGCTTTGTGATGTCTCGACGTGGTTAATTTTATACGTTTAAAATATCTCGAACGAATGTTCGCGTCGCCTCTCGATCTTTATTTCTCTGCTCCGCTGTAATGCGTGCTGCGGTGTTGGTAATTCTCTGCGGGTAACTGGCACGAGCATGACAGTCCTGTCCTTTCCTTTCCTTTCCCACATTCTGCGTTGTTTTGCAAACTTTTCCAGTTGCCTACATGTACGTATACGATCTTGACCTAACGCGCGTGTGTGTCGAAGGGAAGCCAACAAAGAAAAGAAATTGGTTGTCTAAGCGTAGGTTTTCGAAAAACGCAGCCAATTGGGATACAAAAATTGTTTTCTTTTTCGTTCTGCAAAGTGACGACGATTATACACGGCTTGTTGCTGCGGGTCTGTTTTCATTGCAAGTCGTCGTCGTCATCGAATGTCGAACATCGCCTCGTATAGGAGGAAATCACATGAAAAAGAAAATAATGCGTAAGCGTAGTTATGACGGAGCTCGCAGCAGGGAGAACGAGTCGAAAGGCACGATGCGTTGAAAGATATTTGTACTCGAACGTACAAATATATCTAGGTCTAGAGTAGATATCTCGTCGGCGTCGTATAAAGACTCGAGGTTATTTTTGTTATTGTAACGCGCCAATTCGGTGTGCTTTTTCCCAAGCGATTACATATAAATCGAACGTCTGCGATCGGATTCGAAAAACGACTTCGGCAATATTTCCATGCGAGATTCTTCGCGTTTGGTGGAATTTTCCTTCAATTTCGTTTCCTCGGCTGCGTATGAAACGTGGAGAATTTTTCAAATGTCAAAATTTTTTGGAAAAGTGTCGCCAAAATTGTTCAATACATGGGAAAAATTCTTCAAATTTGATGAAAATTGTGCAGAAATCTAGGAAATATTAAAAATAATCCAAAATATTGTAAGGTTTCCTCAAAATTGTTCGAAATCCGCGAAAAAACACTCGACTATCGTGAATTTTTTTGGAAACGATCGATAAAATATCAATTCAATTGCATAAAAGAAGCCAAGAATCACAAAAAATACATAAAAACTGCTTCAAAATATAATCGGGTCCATAAAACTTGATTATGATTGAATAACGTAACACAAAATGGCTTAAAACGTTATTAAAAAGGATTAAAGTTGTGAAAAAATTTTCAGTATTGTATAAAATATCGTGAAAATTGCTCAAAATATAATGAAAATAATTTAAAATGCAAAAAAAAAGTGACTCACTCTCGTTAAAACAGTTCTTCAAAACAAAAAATACATTAAATAGTCATTAAAAATTGGTAAAAGATCAAACAAAAATTTGTTCAAAATTTCATGAAAATTAAAATAACTGTCGACAAAATTGACCAAATTATTAAAAATAATCAATTTTTTGACATTTCAATCAATCTTTTCATTGTTTTCCACGAATTTTCTAGGAATTTTGACGACATTTTCAAGGTTAATGAAAATTTTAATGATTTTTAAAAACATTTCAAATGAAATTTTTACAAGTTTTTTGATGTTTTAGACAATACTCGCAAAAAATTAATTATTTTTGCAACTTTTCAAACAATTATGGACTGTTTTTTAATTTCATTCATTTTGTTTCATAAAAGATGAGGAATTTTTCAAGCTTCAATGAATTTTGAAAAAATTTCATAAAAATTGTTCCTATGAAAATTGTGTAAAAATTGATTAAAAACATCAAAGAAGTCGAGAAAACATTTGAAAGTGAATAAAATGTTATTTTAAATACGTAAAAAAATCTAAAAATTGCCTAAAATATCAAAATATTTATAAATTTTGTTAAGAACATTTCCTTGAAAAATATTTAAAAAGTTTAAAAATTAACTAAATTTAAAAAAAATTAATTTTCTTCAAAATCTTAATCAATTTTCAAATTATTTTTCACAAATTTTCATGCATTTTTGACGATTTTTTCAAAATTTCATTAAGTTTTAACGAGAATTTGAAGGATTGCGATTTTCAATTTTTTTTTGTAAACGTTTTCTTCTTGGAATTTTAGATTTGTACTCGATTCAATATTATGCTGCTCATTTCGTCAAATTTTTCAGCAAGGTCAAAACTTTTCACTTTTTTATGGCATCGAGTCTCGACATCGTACTCGATAACTCGAAAGAATACTGGAACTCAACATTTTGAATGAAATTTGACAATTTTTCCAATTTTATAGGCAATATCAATAAAAAATTGATCAATTTTTGCAATTTTTCAACCAGATATTGCAGTGTTATGACCAACTGTTTGTAATTTGCTCCCCTTCCTTGAATTTTTTTACAACTCTGACGAGATTGATGTGATTTTTACTACATTTCGAAACTGAATTTCCTATTTTAATTCAATTTACACCACATTTCTTGCATTTTCAAACAACTTCATCAATTTTCACTCTACTACGAATTATTTAAACAATATTTCAAACAATTTGTACTCGCAACATTTCGAACAAAAATCGAGTCAAATCATTATTGAACAACTTTTACATCATTTTGAGTCAATTTAATACAATTTCAAACAATTTCGACGCCTATTCCATAAAAAATCTCTTCATAAACCCAAACTCACCAAAAAATCTGCTCTTTCGACTCAAACAATGGTTTTCCAGACACACTAACCGGGGCCAAAACCATCTATACAAGCACCCCCAAGGGCTTTCGCAACAACTGCTCCGGCGAACAGCGAACACGTTTTTTAATAATTCATAATTACATCGGCAAGTCGAGCCGCCGGAAATGGGCCAAATAAAAAGAAAAAAAAAACAACCCACGTAACCGAAGAATCCGGGTAACTTTTTGTATATAGTGCTACGCAGCCATCAACGCGATAAACTTTCTTCCATTTATCCATACTAATGAATTTTAGAGTCAATCATTTTCTAAGAGTAGGCGAAAGAAAAAGACGAAGGTACTTTCACGGCGACCTATCATAAGTTCACTAATTTATTCGCGATGCTGTAACGGTTCGAGCCTATTTTCGCGACCCTGCGAATGAAATTCCATCCGGAGAAATCGTACAAACATTTTCATACTTCTTTTCAGCTTCCAACTCTTTATTAATACGTAACAATTCGTCACTACGTCGAGTTGATTCCACTTTACAACACTTCTCGCCTCTTTTCAACATCGTGGAAACGACGAAGGACCCGAACTCTCGCAATAAAACATTAGAAAATATAAAGCCCAGTTGAACGAAATTAGCTTTCATTAGATTTTACGTTAGCTCTCTGGAGAAGCACGACTAGGTGGAAAATCTTTTCCACACGAGCCGTGAGAAAAACCAGGTTAACAAATAAGACTATTCTCTGCTTTCATACGTATAGGTCTTTCCTTTAAACTATCTCGTTTGACATGAAAGCTTTGCGGCTGCTTTCGTCTATGCAATCGAATTAATCGAATACGCCCGAGTATATAAACGCCACCGCCACCATCGTTGGCGTCTGCCACTTCCTCGGAGAAAATGAAAAAAATACCACCGAACAACGTTCGGCTCGTTTGCACAATCAAGTTTTTTTTTCTCGTTCTTGTTCGTTTTCGTTTTTTTTTCTACTCTCATTCGACATAGTACTATAATAAGCAACCTACTTATTCGTCGTATTTCTATTTTTCTTCTGCTTATCGTACCGTACGAGTATACGCTTTTCTACGCACCCATGTACGCGATCAGGTTTAAAGCTATAAAGCTTTGTGAACATTCTTCATCGTCTAGCGACCGCTCGTTTCGCCGTGCTAATATTTTTTCCCCCTTCGCTTCTTCCCTCATCTCGGCGACGTATATACGATTTTTTTTCACGCGAGAGAAATTTTTCTCCAAAAGTCAGTCAACAGACTTTGTTAACAATCGATTTCACAGGCTTGTTTTCCCTTCCTCTCGTCCTCGTCATTTTCAAATTCACTCCTGCGGCTCTTTCTTTTGCATGACGTACTTTTCATTTTCTGTATAATAACGTTGTCGGCGTGGTTCTTTGATTTCTGGTAATACGAATGTATATGAACTTAAGGGTAATGCACTTCACGAATACGAGCGAAGTTGCATAAAGAAGTCAAAGTCCGAGTAATTCATTCAAACGAGTCGTAACGGTACCGGAAAAACGTTGCAGAAAAACTTACACTCGGTTTGTACTCGAGATTTCAATACGAATTCAGTTCGCAAAAAATACAATGAAAGCTAAATGGAATAGGGAAATTAAATAAAGTAATTGAGAAAATTAAAAGGGTACTCGCGTTAAACTTTTTGAAAAATTACGTTAAATTATGCTGAAAAGAGAAAAATACCGTAATATGGGGATATTGAGTTGAATTACCGATAATTACCATCAATTAACTGGAATTTTTACATACTTACCGTAAATTACCCGGCAATTTTACATAATTACCGTAAATTACCGACAATTACCATCAATTACCCGAAATTCCTACGTAATTACGGTGAATTACCGAAATTTACCAAGTAATCATAATACTATTACGTACCTACCATGGACAAAAAACTACGACAAATCAGTATTAAAAATGGCCATCGAAGATAAATTACCAAAATTTACGAGAAATTTCCAAAAATAATGTAATTTACCATTTTTGATCAGTAATTATGTTTAAATCCCAAAAAAATAAATTATGATGTGGAATTTTTGCGAGTGACCAGAAATACACATACTTGATAATATGGATCACTCCACACAATTGACGTAATTACCGTAATTTGCTATCTTATTTCCAACAATTTAGAATAATTACCGTAAATTACCAGTAATTACCAATAATTTTAGTGAAATTCCAACACTAAATAATAATTTTACAAATAAGTAACTACGCATGCGATAACCAAGATAATTCATTAGTATTTTCGTCAACTTGTCTAATTACGTGATATTTCGGGTAATTTTGAGTAATTACCGTAAATTACCGGTCATTTCCAAAAATCGTAGGAAAATTCCTCAAAATGAAAAAAAATACAAACACCAAATAATATTTTTTTAGAGTAGTTGGACAGGCCATTACTGCGCTTAATTTACCATAATTTTCATCAAATTGCGTAATTACGCGGTATTTAGAGTAATTCTGAGTAAATACCGTAAATTGCTGGTAATTTCCAAAAAATAAAATAAAATTTGGTAAAATCAAAGCAAGTAAAAAATCGAAATTTTTTTTGAAGTAATTGTAGAAGCAACAACTGAGGTAATTTACCGTAAGTTTTGTCAAATTGTGTATTTTCATGATATTTCGGGTAATTCTGAGTAAATACCGAAAATAATCGATAATTTTCAACAATTTTAGTGAAATTTCATAAAATAAAATCGAATAGAAACTTCAAACAATTTTTTTGAAGTAATTGTACCAGCAATAACTGAGGTTATTTACCGTTAATTTCGTCGAATCACGTAATTACGTTGTATTTAAGGTAATTTAGAGTAATTACTGTAAATTACCGGTGATCACTAACTATTTCAGCAAAATTTTGTAAAATAATACTATATAGAAACACCAATTTAATTTTTTTGAAGTAATTACCCAAGCAGTAATTACGGTAATTTACCTAAATTTTTTAAATTCTCGGTAATTATCACAAATCATTGGTAATGAACATAAAAATGGCAAAATATTCGGTAATTCATTTACAATAAATCGTTCTAGTGTATAATTGCGACTTCAATCAGGTAACTGATCAGTATTTTAGTAAGTTCATAATAATTATACCCAAATTTTTGTAAATCGACACGAAAATAGAAAACTATTAGGTAATTTATTTACGAAAAAGTATTGTAAAATGTAATGAAAGCTGACTGAAGCATATTTTCGAAATGTTCTCGAGTAAATAAGCAAATCCCAGTAAATTACCGAAATGAGGCCGAATTTAAATGTCATTCAGAGTACGTTTGATAGTAAATTCTCATTACATTCGCACAAAATTATCAATTTACAATTCCTCGACCCTACCTAGCCATCCACGAGACCGAATAACCCGCTCTAATTACAATTACCTCTTCGAGCTCGAATAAATTGTCAAAAAACCGGCCCTCATCCGCATCGCAATTACCTTGCAAACTAAAATAAAACGTCAACGAGACGAAAACAGAGACGAATCACCTCGCTTACCGCTCTCAAAACACCTCGCCACATCACACACCAGCGATTACACTCGAGAAAAAGAAATACCCACACACCCGTATATAGCACTCGGTACAGCAAACCGAAAGTCGTAATTCATCATCATTACTCATTGTTGTTTCTCATAAATGTAATATTAAGCTACGTACGTATGTAAGACGATCCGACCAGAGCAAAGAAAATCGACGAATTTTTCGTTCTGTTTCACAGGATACTGGCCTTTGGGTATAGTTTGGTGCAACGTTTACATATCCTGCGACGTGCTGGCGTGTTCGTGTAGTATAATGCACATGTGCTGCATAAGCTTAGGACGGTATTTGGGTATAAGGAATCCGTTGAAGACTCGACATACGTATTCGACGAAGCGAATCGTCGGCATAAAGATCGCCATTGTTTGGGCACTCTCTTTACTAGTTTCCGGTTCGGTTACCGCTTTAGGTAAGTAACAATAAAATACCGTCTTTAATTACGACTAAGTAGTATTTCGCTAGCAACAAGTTACACATATAAAAGCTGTAAGCTCGCGTATTGTCGATCTTCGTTATTTTTCATCATTTCTGATACCCGAAGAGAAAAGTTTTCTCGCGAGTGGCACTGAGGAGGAGCGGGGAATACGCGAACACCCCGAAAATTCGGTAACGCGAAAAGTTGAAGTTACCATCGTTTATATACAAGTATTCGCATCCGATACATAAATCCGTCGAGGGGGGGCAGGGGAGAAGGCTTCGTCTATTATTTTTTAATTTTAAATCAAAAAACTTTATCGTACTAGCATAAGAGCCATTAAAACTTCTCCATTATGAAAGCCTGCCGAGGCCGATTCCGATTGTTTTTAAAAACTTTTCATCTTGCGCTCGTTTCTTTGCTATTTAACGACCGACGTACGAGTACGTATAAACTCGCGTATTGTTTTCGGCCATTTCCCGAAGCATCAATAAGCGTATTAAGAGGTCGGTTTTTCGTATCGCAACGACCACACGGACCTCGATCGTAAATTTTCGTTTTCGTATCGATTAATACCATCGTATGTGCCAACAGGTCTAACGAATCCGAAAAATATAATGCCCCAGGCCGACTCTTGCGTCATAAATAACCAGGGCTTTTTCATATTCGGATCACTGGTCGCGTTCTACATTCCGATGGTCATCATGGTCGTAACATACGTCTTGACCGTCCAATTACTCCGCAAGAAGGCTCGGTTCTTGCAGCAGAAACCAGGCACCGAACAAGATCCACCTACTTTTCGGCGGTTAGGTGGCAGATTCCGTAAACCTCCTTCCACCGTCGAGTTACCAACACCTCTGTCGCCCGCAGACAGCACAAGGATACCGCCGAAACGCTCGTTCAGCACGCCTCATAAATTCTACGGTAAAAATTCCGCATTGAAGTTTTTCAATAGGTAAGTACGATGGTTTTTTTCCTATTTTTTCATCGTCCCCTCCCCTCGTAGGCTTTCTACAGCATCCTTCACCCCGCCATCGCTCATTTTTTTTGCCCGCTGCGTCGGTTAATGTTTTGTAAACGTGCTGATAAGCGACACCGGCGTCGAATATTTCACGCCCGCACAAAGGCATCTGGAATACGAGAAGGTGTAAGATAATTGACACTCCGCTACCACCACGAGTCGAGTACCACACCGGAAATCATACTTTATCTCGTCTTCGTCAAAATGTTTCGAGCAAACTTCTTGCAGCAGAAAAAATTACCTCGTTGGGAAAAAAATGGAAAAACCACACAGCGAAAGAAACCGAGCGAAACTTTTTATCGTATTCATTAACAATGGCAGATGATATTTTCGTACAGCTGAGCAAAAAATAAAGTTAATTTTGCCAAAATGAACGACGAAAAGGTAGAGAATTGGTTTTTCCAAGGCTGGTATAAGTTTTACCATTTCATCTGCAACGTTTTGCCACATTTACTCGATAATAACCCACTTCCACCCACCTAACTCCCAGAAACCCATTCCAGCTCATCGCGTACTTCTCTCATTACCATTTTTTTTACCCGCACATCTCCAACTATTCTCTACAGTTTGCATCGTGTTTGTTGATTTTTGCGCAGAGGTTCATCAACAAGTATTAGCTCATCGCAGCCGAGTTTATTAGGAACTAATACGCGAGCATCGGCGACGCCAGCAGTGAACGAGACAAGACGTACAGTTGGCATGGAAACTGTGCAAACATCCGCCACCGAAAACGGTACCGAGAGTTCCGTCGGAAGGAATACAAGATTACGCACACTTCGGCTTCCGTTAAACGTAACACCCTCCAATTTAAATTTAAGGTATGTTTTTTTTTTCACACTCACTCTCTCTCTCTCTACCTTCTCATCATCGAATCCATCGTCGTCATCGCGGTGGCGCCGCGGTTTCTATTATCTTCTCATCACCTCCCCCTCCCTGGTAACCACATCTCATCCACACAAGTACCTGCATTCGACGAAAACATTATTAATCTCATACGATATATAGACTTTGGCCTGCGGTATCAATTCGTACGGGTGGAATAGAATCCCACACCGCTTTAGCGATTCCTTCCTTCACAAAGGGGGTGAAAAAAGAAGTCATTTTCAAATGTCCCAATAACCATACGCTTCGATTAACATTTGAAAAAAGAAAAACATTTTTATCGATGTTGCAAATTTAAAACGATTCCTACCTGCTGGCGCTGGCATGGCGTTCCTCCCAACTCTGCTGTCTGCCCTCATCCCATACTCTCGTAGGTTCAGTCTTCGTATAGCAAGTTTTTTTTCCTTCTTTTCCTTCTATTAATAAAACTAAATGAAGCGAAACATCATCGGGGGCGATTTTTTTATACATTGATTTTTTATACGTTTGTAATTTGTTTCAATTTTTTTTTCTTCAACTTTCTCTTCGTTTTTATTTTTATTTCTGCGTTTTTTTTTTTTCGTCGAGGGCGGACATTCCGCGCCGTATTTTGATGTAGGAACACGAGTATATGGTTCTGAGTCGAATTTTCGAATATGAAAAGCGAGTATGCTCGAGTGAAAAAAAAAACACGAAAATAGTTCGCCTACGTGTTCGCGAATCGCAACATTTCCATTTGACGAGTGTTTATTTCGATACGAATCGAAATTTTAATTGGTTCGAATCTAGAAAAACACTGTAATAATGCTCAACGAGCGGAAAACTATTTGATCCAGGTTGTTTTGCAGTGAAATTTCAGTACCATGGGTACATTTGCATGTATTTTTTTCAACGGAGTCGAAAATTCTAGACGGTTATTCGTTTATACACGACCGATATACCAATGATGCAGTAAAAATTGCTCACAGTCGATGTGACTCGTTTGATTACATCTCAACGTTTTTAAAATGTTTCGAGTATTTGAATTTTATCGATGTACGAACTATATAAGCCAACGTGTGGCTTCAGAGTAAACTGAAATTCAACGAAATCAGTCGTCGATTAATTCGCAGGTCAATTACAGCATCATTATTCATCGTTTTCATGAAGTAAAGGAGAGGCAGAATTAAAATAAAGAATTCGCCAAGAAAAAGAAACGATAAAAAATCATAATTTTTGCAAATTTCATTCATCATTTAGACTCCTGGCGCAGAACTCTTTTCTGAAAAAAAATTTATAGTTTCATTTCAAGTCAAAATTGAAAAAAAACATCGCACTGGGCTAATGAAACAATCAAATTTGTTTTGAGAAATGGCGAAAAACATCAAAATTGACTAAAATGCGACAAAGTGAATTTACGAAGAAAAAGAACCGTTAAAAAATCGTATTGTTGCCATTTTCACTCAGAATTAAGCCTCCTGGCGCAGAACTCTTTACTGAAAAAAAATTTATAGTTTCATTTCAAGTCAAAATTGAAAGAAAATATCGCACTGGGCTAATGAAACAATCAAATTTGTTTTGAGAAATGATGAAAAACATCAAAATTGACTAAAATGCGACAAAGTGAATTTGCGAAGAAAAAGAACCGTTAAAAAATCATATTGTTGCCATTTTCACTCAGAATTAAGCCTCCTGGCGCAGAACTCTTTTCTTAGATGAAAATTTATTGTTCCGTTACAAGTAAAAATTGAATGAAAATATCGCATGAGATTATAGAAGCAATTAAAATTATCTTGAAAAATGGTGAAAATACATCAAATTTGACTGAAATGCGAAAAAAATCATCAAATTTTCATAAAATGTTAGTTTTGAAAATTAAAAATCAACAAAAATGTGAAAAAGTACTGAAAATGTCGTAAAATCTTCGTAAAGAAAATCATTGAAACAGTGGAAAATTTGTAGAAATCTTACAAAAAGTTAATAAAAATTAGCCATACCTAATATAAATTTTAAATCCAAAAAAGTCTGACAAAATGTTTGAAAGTCAAATTTTTAAATTAAAAAAAA
>FIZU01031343.1:0-21276 GCA_900064475.1 Pseudococcus longispinus
AAAGTTTGAATTTCCGTCATATTAAAAGCGAAAAAAAAAATTATGCGTTTTGCAATGTATGCAAAAAAGAACTGACAAATACAGCAGAAGAACGCCTGAAAACTCACATCCATCTCAATAGGACAATGTTGCCAAAATTGCGGCTGTGAATTTCGGCAACATTGCCCTATTGATAGTTGCTGACGTTATGTGAAATTAAAATGGTTTATAAAGACAATTTTTCATTAAAAAATCGTTTTTTTGAACAGAAATTATCACTTTTTCAGTTATTCTTCATATTTTACATATTCTACATATTCTACGTAAAATAAAAACGTATTTTACTCTACATATTCTACACGTTATTCTACATATATTCTACATTCTATATTCTACATAATCAACCCTGCCTAAGGAGCCACACTTTGTATAAATCGATAGTTTTTTTTTGACATATTGTACGTTGCTTTGTGGCGCCTTCAATATGGCAGATAGGCAAAATTTGTACATAACCTTATTGATAGTAATGGTCAAGATCTTCAAAATTAGTTATATACAAATTTTGCCTATCTGCCATATTGAAGGCGCTGCAGAGTTTGACGATTTTTCAAGTGCTATAGCTCCTTCAATATGGCAGATAGGCAAAATTTGTACATAACCTTATTGATAGTAATAATCAAGATCTACAAAATTAGTCATATACAAATTTTGCCTATCTGTCATTTTGAAGGCGTTACAGAATTTTATGATTTTTCAAGTGCTCTAGCTCCTTCAATATGCCAGATAGGCAAAATTTGTACATAACCTTATGGGTAGTAATGATCAAAATCTACAAAATTAGTCATATACAAATTTTGCCTATCTGTCATTTTGAAGGCGTTACAGAATTTTATGATTTTTCAAGTGCTCTAGCTCCTTCAATATGGCAGATAGGCAAAATTTGTACATAACCTTATGGGTAGTAATGATCAAAATCTACAAAATTAGTCATATACAAATTTTGCCTATCTGTCATTTTGAAGGCGTTACAGAATTTTATGATTTTTTAAGTGCTCTAGCTCCTTCAATATGGCAGATAGGCAAAATTTGTACATAATCTTATTGATAGTAATAATCAAGATCTTCAAAATTAGTTATATACAAATTTTGCCTATCTGCCATATTGAAGGCGCCAGAGCACTTGCAAATCGTTCAGTGAAGTTTTTCCCCCTCAATGCCTCGTGAATTGCATTAGAAATGGCTTACCGTTCGCGAACGTCGTTCTGAACGAATCGCGACGATTTTCTTTCACGATTCGAATCGAATCGACGAAAAATATCTCTGTTGAAAAGGAATCAACATCGAATCGAAGCCGAGAACGAGATGAAAGGAAATGCCTCCGGCGAAATGACGCGTTCGCCGAGATTTATTTAACTATAACGACGTTGTTTTCGGCTCAGTACGTGGCTATGTACGAATACATGCAATGTATAATTTATGTTATGTTAACGATGAAAGTGGTCGGGAAAAAGACGAAGGTGTAACGGAGTACCGAACTAAACGAGCGGGGGAGAGAGGAAAGAGGTTATTAATCGATGATTTACGATTACGTATACGATATTTTCGGGACACGAGCGATATTACTACGGCTTGTTTACTATACTATTTATTTAATTTTTTCTTTCGCTTCTCGGTCTATTATTAAGTAATTAAGAGAAGTATATGGAGCACGATTGCGCGGGGCGCGCGGTGCAAGGTGGATCGCGCGCGAGGCGCGAGCCGAACCACGTGCCAGGAAACGTATTGTTTTTTTTGTTTCGTTTTATTTTCTGGGTCGCTTTGTGTATAGAGTGAATTACCGACACATCGATGACGTGTTTTTTTTTTCACATCTCGCGTCTTTTTCTCTCTTTCGGTTTCAGCCTTCGTCGGTCTTCGTTTATTAGTTTTTTTCAGCGTATGAAATATGCTCGGCTCGTGCCTGTCACCGTGTTTCTCTCTCTGTCTTGACGACGTTGGTATTTTTATTTTATATTCGTATTGGTTGAAGAAAACCCGACGTAATGTACGCATACGCCGGTATAATATAACTATTACACATCGTCGTCGTCGTCCTCGCCGAAGCTGCTGACGCTGCAGCAAAAACGGTGTTATTGACATTGACACGGTTTTTAGAAAGGGGGAAAAAGAAAAACCGCCGAACAGAGATAGAGTGCATGAGAGTGAGACACACAATAAAAGAAACACGCGAAATGAAAAGAGAAAGATAGAGGAAGTGTTGAATGAATGAATCAACCGGCGAATGAATGAATGAAAAGTAAAATAAAAAAAAAGGAGATAAATTCAAGCCACGCGGATATCACCCAAGGTCGTTTAATTGGCATATGTATCGGTATGTTATGAAATGGGGAAAAAGTGTACCCGAACTACCTTCCACTACTTGGTGTATTGTAGAAAGACCGTCGCATCTTTTCTTTCTTTTTTTTTCACGCTTTTTTTTTCATTTTATTGTACACAAAAAGGTATAGCCGAGTATTGGGGTTGATGGCGCGGAAGCTTCGGTGCTCGTAAACAATACCTTACACTTTATGATCGACGAGTATTACGGCGACGTGGTGTGCGTTTGTCTCTGTTGCGTGTAGTCTCTTCATCGCACGCTCTTTTGTCTGCGAAAGGTCCTTCTCTCAGTCTATGGCCGTTACCATTTCGCCTAGGTACCCGTTTATTAGGTTATAAGCTGTCTTTTGTGTGTACAAACGCGGTCCTCGCCGCACCCGGATACGGTCGGTTAATAAATTTTCCTAGGTCGGCCACTGACCCTTTTGCCCGATGGTTTAATTATGTGTGAAACGATACAGAAAGAAAGATCGGTAGCAAGGTGCGTATTTGTGCTCTTTTTTTTGTCGATTGTTCGGTATTGGTCGAAGAGAAAGGGATGGTGAACCGAAATAAGGGTAATCGGCTCGTTATCAGGTGTATTTAGTTTGTGAAAGGGTTCAAGAGTATCGGGATGGCGTAGAAGAAAAGGGAGAAAGAATGGATTCGATTGTTTTGTGGAGGATTGTCGAATCATTGATGCGTAGAGATATTCGAAGTAAGAATTTGTTGGCCTAAAAGTACTGTTTTTCTCTCCTAATTGGAACGATTTAACGAGGTAAAAGGTTTCCCGCTTGGAAACTCGTCCCTTTTCTCCTCTGGATACGATTGAACGAACTAACTTCTAGTATTTCTGCTGCACGGAGGACTTGTAAGTTGACTTAGTTTTATATTGTAGAGTTCAATTCGTCATTTGTAAGGATTCTCGAACGGCGTTTATTTCGTCGTTGTTTCTCTTCACTTCAGCTGTTCGAATGATTGGTCTCTTGCCCCTCGCTCTGTTGTTGTTGGATGATTCGAAGATCGAATTACAATACGGTTTGTAGCTTGGTTACGTGAGGTTGGTTGGTGAAAGAATGGTTGTTATATGATTTCTTGAAAATTTCACCAACCATTCGAACTAGATCAATAGTTTACTGATCTGATTGAAATTGGATCTTTATTCACAATGTTGTATTTGTGGTGGTCGGATTTGAACGGGGCAAGGGGGCAAATTGTCTCGTAAAAATGATTATATGTTTGGTTGGTAAAGTTTTGTAAGTAATGACTTTTTTGACTTGTGTGTGGTTTATGGCTGAGGACCATTCTGAAAATTTGTGTATCTGGATGACTTTTGGGAGTGGGAAAATCTCAGAGATCCTGGTTTTTTGGACTTGGAAAACTTGAGACACTAGATGACTTTTTGGATTCAGAAAACTTCAGAGATTCTCTTATCCTAGATGACGTTTTGGTCTGGAAAAGTTTTTAGAGATCCTGTCTCTTTGGACGGTTGAAGTTTTGAGAGATCCTGACTCTTTGGACGGGAAAAGTTTTGAGAAACCCTGACTTTTGGGACTGGGAGAACTTCAGAGATTCCCTTACTCCAGATGACTCTTTGGTCTGGAAGAGTTTTTAGAGATCTTGACTTTTTGAACTTGAACTTCAGGGATTCTCTTACGCTAATTGACTTTTTGGTCTGGAGAAGTTTTTAGAGATCCTGTCTCTTTGGACGGTTGAAGTTTTGAGAGATCGTGACTCTTTGGACGGGGAAAGTTTTGAGAGATCCTGACTTTTGGGACTGGGAGAACTTCAGAGATTCTCTTATTCCAGATGACTCCTTGGTCTGGAAAAGTTTTTAGAGATCCTGACTTTTTGGACTGGGAAAACTTCAGAGATTCCCCTACTCCAGATGACTCTTTGGTCTGGAAAAGTTTTTAGAGATCTTGACTTTTTGGACTTAAACTTCAGAGATTCTCTTACGCTAAATGACTTTTTGGTCTGGAGTAGTTTTTAGAGATCCCGTCTCTTTGGACGGTTGAAGTTTTGAGAGATCCTGACTCTTTGGACAGGGAAAGTTTTTAGAGATACTAACTTTTTGGACTTGAAAAACTTCAGAAGTCATTCCTATGCTGACTGAACTCGTGGAACTTGTTCCAAAGCCATAAGACATATCCATGTAACGATGCATTTGCAATCTGCAGAAAAAAGTATGTTCGAGCTGGGACATTAGTGAATGTGATGACTTTTTTAAAGAAAATGTAGAGAAAATTTTGCAGTTTGAGTATGAATTTTTCAATTTTTATTCCTTATCCTCCCAGATAACGACAACTTCGGTTCATCCCTATTCCTCTGTTTTTATCTGAAAATGACTCATTGTAGTAGATTCCTTCACATTGCGGATCATCCCTCAAAAAACTTGTGTAACACCTTTTTCATGGGGATCAACCATGTTGCAAAATATAGAATACTGGAAGATTACCTGGTGCTGAGGCAACAGTGACGACAAAAGCTCGAGCTCCTTATTTCGCTACTAAATGCCGCAATACCGTTACCAAAGGAAACAGACGATACGATAATTCGTACCTATTTACCGAGTCTGAATAAAGGTACACGCGACCGAACGTAAAACGAGAGATGAAAGGAGACGAATAAAGACGCCGCACCGCGTCGTGAAAAATGAATCGGAGGAAAAGCGAAGGGACGAAGGAAAATTGCAACCTGCGGAGGAAACGAGAAGAGTACGATGGAGCGAGAGAGAGAGACCTTCAGAAAGGCACAGATAGACGGAGCGGAGGCGAGAAGATATACTCGTATAAAAGTACCTAAGTGTTTGTTTATGGTTGTCGTTTTTACTACATTTTGTGAAGCGGCGTGGTTGTTCGTTGGCATGCAAATGTGCGGCAGGAATTGCTGCTTTATTCGTCTGTCTGCGTGTGTTGGTGATGGCAGAACCGGGACGAAGGGTAGCGTTAACTTTTACCCCGACGGCGACGACCGATTTCCCGGTGTGTATTTTCTCTGTCTTTCTGGCGTACCTTGACCTTATTTTGAACACTTTTCACGTGCTGGTCGTTGATGTATTGTGTAGCCTTTGCCCTGTGTCTGGCTATCTGCGGTCGTATTTCGCTTTGGTGCTTTGTTCGGTGCCGAATTATTACTACTTTTGTATTCCTTTCGCTGGAAGATGATTAATGGATGTTGTGACGTTAGAGTCAGGTGATCTCGATGAGATGGAGAGAAAGGTACAAAGGTGTCGGGTTGGTGAAAGAACGATGTAAGGAAGAGGTTGCTTGACGTATTGATGCTGGATGTGTAAATGTGCGTGTGATGTTGACATTTTCACCCTCTTAACAGCCGGTGTGTCTGTTTTCTGGGGTTCCCATTCGTCGTGCGGTATTTTCTCGCAGCATTTTCCTTCCATAACAAACGTAGCTTGTTCTGACAGTATTTGACAATTCGTCAGCGTCGATGCAGATTGAAAAATTGTCGTCTGGTGTTTGGATTTTGGCAAATTCGCTTATTCTTCCGAATCTGACTGGAAATGCTGTCCAGCCAGTAAATAAACCATCTTCTGGTCTACATTTTGCAATGGATTCGCGAAAAATTGGACTAGCTATGATTTTTTTCGTCGAGATGTTCCCTCGTCCTTCCAGCATTCTGGTATTTCGAAGTATAGGGAAAAAAGGCGCGCTTTACCGCGGCCATCTATCTTGGCGTCGTGTATAAGTAAGATTTATATCGCGTCGCGTGCCATCTGCGGTGCCGATGCTGCTGCTGTTACCGTCTGCGAGACGTTTCGCAACGAAATCCGCCATAAATTTCGTAGCACGTCTAGGTTGCGCCATTTTTATCTGCGCTCCACCTTTGCGATCCTTTGTCCGTCGGGTTTCTGTGGCCTTTTTTATACGCTAGCTTCGTCGTGGTACGTGTACAAAGGCGGTATACATTTATCGTACGGAGGCAGGGTTGCCAGGATGGTAGATAGATGGCCAGTTCGAGGATAGCGTTGCTGACGATGAATGCGAGAATATCTCGCAGTCAGAAATCGATCTCACGAATGAGTTCGAGTTGTCTGGATGGAATTTGAACGGGAATGAGGGTTTAGAAGATGTATTTTCAAACCGTCGTAACAGAGATTTCAGATGGGCGAGTCGATTTTTTGAATTTTGGCGAACGATAGTATTGAAATTGAGTATTTTTCCAGTAGAATTTGTTAAAATCCGGTTTCTATCTGATATTGATCCTCCGGAACCCGAATTTCCCATTTTTGAGATATTCAGGAACTTCCATCGAGAGTTCTATTTTCTGCAGTCTTTTCAAAGCTCTTCAAAATGTGTGAAAATCAACTTTATCGGGTCAAAATTTGATTCCTGTCTCCTGTCGAGTAGTTCGACAAAATGATCCACTTTTCCGACGAATTCTAGCCAGATATCTCTGGTGTGTGCCTTTGACCAACTTTCCAAATTTCTTGAAATGAAAAATGAGTTCTTGGGAAATGGACTTTCTTGAAAATTGTTCTTTTATATTTCACTGGATCAATTTTTGATTGAAATCGTTTTCACAACGATGGAAAAAGCGATTCCGTTCGTGGGGCCGAGAAGAAAGGGGTCCCATAAATTGATGAATTAGTTACGTTCGACGAAAGCTACGATACGATTCAATTCGAATCAATTATACAAACGATTTCGCTGTAAATTGCTCGCGTACGCATCGGCATCGTCATCGCGATAAAATACGCGTATTTGCCGGTATTTGAATGGAACTCAGAGTCTGCCCCGGTAATGGCGTCATAATTGAACGCCAGTAATTGTAGATTGCGTATACTGTGTCGTCTTACTTTATCCTTGTGTGTGTCTCTGTACCTACGAGGATAATTGATGTGATTTATGCCGACCGTGGTTCTTCTTCTCTGTTATTTGTACATTTGCCATGATGGAGTATTTCTGCATTGGCGGTATAGAAAGAGACAAGTAGATGGAAGACTGAGCAAGTGAGCAGGAAGAAATAAGATCGGCGGTATTATTAAAATAATGCAAGAGTTTGCTGTCTAGGTACTAATTAACGCGAAGAAAGAAGGAAGAAAGAGTTGGTCGGTGTTACAAGGCTGGAAAATAGGTTTGAAATGAGATTAACCCGAGTTGCGGGAAAATGACTGGGAAAAGCAGGAAAAGACAAGACACGAGTCATCTTTGGCGATCAGTACTTGGGGTTTTCTCATAATTTTTGAGTCTGGTCCCAGCTTTCAGTTCTTTCCATTGGCGTCAGAAGCATGGGTTCTGCACTGGGTGCACTGCACTCACGGTTTTTAAAGGTTCCTTGAATGGATTATAGGTCCAAGGGGTCTGAACCATCATTGACGAAAGAAAAGTTGGAAAAAATGATGGAATTTCAGCGTTTGAATGCCTTTTTCTTGAAAATTTTTCACGTTCGCTTCGGTCGGGCTCAATAAATTTTCTATTTTTAAAAAATAAAGGATAATTTTGGAAAAAATCCTCATAAAATCTGTATTTTTTTCTCGTCATCCCTCCTTACTAACTTCCTGGATATGTTATTGACAGGGATTCTCAAAAAATTGGAAGGAGGAGGGGTAACCTGAGTGAGAAAAAATTTGAGCACCCACGGATAATAAAGCAAAGTGACGCTACTGGTTTTTTTGGTACATTTTCAGTAAGTTCAGCCGCTGGACTAACAATATTCAGGTGAATTCAGCTCAAATTGAAGAAACCAGGATTAGAACTTGGTTGAGGAATTCAATGATTCGTGATAAGTTAGATAATTTTGTTTCTCAACTTTTTGCCCTCTATACCAAAAAGCTTTCAGCTCCCCACCCATGAGTTATGTCTTGGAAGAGAGGTTACGTGTATCATGATATGTACGATTCCCCTCCCCTCATTTTCTCCTACTTATATAGCAGATATAACTCGCGTGCAATTTTGAAAAATTAAAATCGCGCGTGCGTGTATGTTCATCAATCGAACTGATACCTTCTAAAGGAGTTATATCGACAGAGGGCAACACCGCAAAGGCATCTAATATTCATTAGTGAAAAGAAATACAGACAGAAAAGGGGAAACGAGAAGGAAATGAATAAGTATAAATATAGCGAAAAGAAGTAAACCCTATAAAAGTTGATCGTGCGGAAAAAAGGAGTATGGATACGGTGATTGAAAAAAAAAAACCCGAAGGAAAAGGAGGGTTAATATCGAAAACATAGTTATCTCGTGTTGGGAGGCGACTGACCATCGTATGTATGGTACGAGCGGTGTTCTTTGGCCCGTATCTGTCTATCTCTCTCTGTTCTTTTTGCTCGTTCCGGCCAGTTTGCTTTAATTAAATGGTGCCTCGGTCGTTGGGTATTGTTGTTATTGATGAATTGGCGGCGCGGTGGGGCGGTAAACTGTAATGATACGGTGTGAATTGTTCGTTATGTTTTGCTGTGTTTTAGAATGAGATAATTATAATGCGATGTGTACGAGATTACGTGATGGAGAAGAGGGAAAGAAGTTCGTCAGGTGTTGAGAAAATTGGTACAATTGGATCTGAATCAGGAAAGAGTGATTTTCTTTTTGATTGAGGTGGATTCGATTGAGGATATTTTAAAGATGAGTGTATTTTTGGCATAGATTGTTCGATTTTGCTCGCTTCCAAGTGCTATATGGTGGATTTGTTTTTGTTTCGTTCACTTTTCAATTTCTTAGCGGAAAATAATCGTCTCGTTGTGGGTTTTTTGTATAAAGCTGGTAATTCAACGTTGAGGTCGCCTATTTTGTTGGAAATTTTCTTTTGAACGAAAGATCCAGGGTATCTTCCTTAATCGCTCAAACGTGTCGCGATGCTGCCATTCTTGTTATGTTTTTATTGTTGGCAAAGGTGGTATTCATCGTAGATGAGCCGGCACGTTGATGATGATGATGATGATGATTCCGATGACGATGTCGTTTCTAATGTATATTTAACAGCTCACGAAGACGTGGTAAGGTGCACACGAATGTGAATTGTACGCACGAAGATCTCTAAGTAGAGGCAATGTACTATGTTGTGGGTTTTAATTGATGCAATTGTCATGCGCGATCAAAAAGACGAAACAGGCGAGATTCTGGTAAATTTGTTGCTCTTGCGTGGACTCAAAGGGTACGATCAGAACTTATTGAATGATTTGATTGAGAATTGGTAAAGAAAATCGAGCAGTTGATCGTGAATTTCAAACCTTTCTTCTTCGTCCGATGAAATTCCGCGAGTGAGAAATCCTCTAACACCCAAAATCTGACGACACAGATGTCGATAAGAAAATGCGCGTTTAGTTTCATTATATTTTCACGAGATCATGGCGAAGAACCTCGTAACGTGGTTGAAATAACACAACAAGAGCATTCAGAGATAACACACGACATCGCAAGTCGTACGCGGCAACGATGACGAATGACTTATGTTCGTACTGTTATCCTTATCATCATCGAAAAATTAGACCAGCTGAGAAAGAGCAAGAGAGGCAAGGCGGAGTATCGAAAGAATGATAGAGTAACCGAAGGGAGGGGAGAAAATACGAAGTTAATTAGCGTAAATTGCGAAAACATTCGACAACGATGATCGAATCGTACCCGTACCGGCTGTTTCCTTACGTTTACGTTCGCTGCCTGCACGTCTTGTGTGCGGCGTGCCTGTGCCGTGTGCCCCCTTTTGCGGGCCCGCGCAGTCGATGCCTTCGCCGCTGCCGTCGTTAGATAATTCGATAATTGCGTTTACACTTGGAGCCGGACGATGAAGGGTGCGGAGGGAGCGACATGAGGAATCGATTGCCTCCTTTCTCCGCGTTAGTCGTCGCCAACACCGTCAGTATCATCGTCGCTCGCCGTTTTGGTGATAATTGTGTCGTTCGGATTGGGGAAATTCAAAGAATGGGGGTTAGATTTTCGGGGCAGACTAAATGATTGAATTTTTTCATTTTTTGTTTGAAATGTTGCTGGATATGCGAGAATTTGGGGAGTTTTTGAAGAAAATGAATGAAAATTGATTTGATTGTGAAGAGAAGGTAAATGGGAAGTGTGATGATCCCGGGGAGAGTCCTTTTAGTTGCATTCCATTGATTTTCTCTTTATAATTCGGGTTTTTTCTTCGTTGCCTTTGTTATTCTCAAATGAGTTGGCAATTTGGAAAAATAGATGGTCTGTTTTTGATGTGCTATGAACATAAACAAAGAACTGGACTTAACATTTTAATGAAATCATTTTCATTTAATCATTTCTTTTTCGAATGATTATTGAGAACTGCAAGATTTTGGAGTTCCTCTATTTATTGATCGATTGACTGGGTCTGAAGACTGTCCATCTATCATGGAACACGTGACTCGAATGTATTTGGTGCTCAGTGAATTCAATACTTGAAAGTTGAGTCTGATTGTGAGACGAGTTGATCGACAGAAGTGTCAATTGAAGAGTTTCAATCGAAGATTGATCTAGTGATTCTGCTGTGTAAGATCGAAGTATATCTCAACTCAATTAGATCATCGTTAGGTCTTTCACGAGGCTTCTATATCAAAATCAGAAAAGAGTTACGATAGAAACTGAACAGACGTATGGAGTGGAAACTTTGAAATCAAAATGCAATGTACAAACACAGCACGTCTCTTTCTACCTTTCTGGCTGATGAAAAAGCTCACCTGGTAATGATAAATCGGTCACATCGCTTTGATAAAAACAGAAATGTTGATAAAAGCCGCACTCGTGTCAATGAAAATACAAGAACATCACACGAATACCTTACACCTTGGATTAGGTAAAGTTTATAACAAAATAATGAAGTCAACTACTTTACAAAGACAGCTTGGCAGGAAAAAAAGTAGGCTAGCAAAAAAAAAAAGAATGACCCATACGGTAGCGACAATGAAGACGACTACGACAACCACGATAATAATTGTACTTAGAACAGGGCACATACATATAGACAGGGCGCACACGAGGAGACTATGGTAGCGAAGGCGGTGGTGGCGGCGGCACTCAACACAATAAAATATCGTGTATATAAAGTGTCAACGTCGGAAGCGATATAGAGAAAGACTGTATGAGAGGCAAAGCAGATAACCGGAATAAATAATAAAAGGATAAGTGTACCAAAGTATGAGTGAACGAGTGAGATGGAGCGATGAAGAGAACGAGCGAACGCACAAAATGAGAGAGTGAGACAGAGACGAATGCAAGGTGTAGTGAAAGAGCGAACGAGACAGAATGAGAGATGGATTGATAGGAAAAAATACGGTCGGCGAAAAGTTAAAAACGATAGAAGTTTAAATGGAAGTTAACATAACGAAGTTGACGTACAATTTTATAATACGGTGCCGGATTCCCGAGCATCCGTTATTTGCGCTGTGCCAGCGCTGTGTGTATGCCCTGTGTTCCCTTATATTACATTCTCTCGATGTTGTGTAGTCTGTGTGTATATACATATAGAATAGAAGGAGCAACGAAGCCAGAGAGCGAGCGAGAGAGCGCACACACCAACGAGTTGCCAACGCCGCGAGAAAGACAGAGAAAAATGAAACCGAGCCCGTTGCATGGCCACGTCGATTCCAGGTACGCAATCTCGTGTCTCTGTGGTAGTATACGCGTAATGCGAGAAACGAAGCCAGCGCACGCACACAACGGCACAGTAACACGAACGATCCGAGAACGAACGAAGGAACGAACGCCTCGCCGAAGCTAAAATACAACAACGAGAACTACCATTACTCTTACCACTACAGCGACAACGATAAATGAGAAACACGCTTACGCAGCGCTCTCATATACACACAAACGAACCAACACAACGCTATCAACAAACAGGTCGGGCTGAAGAGAGCGGGCAGAGGCAAACGAGCGAGTATCATACGTACACATAAAAGCAGCGACGGTGTGGCCCCGTTACGTTGTAGTAGTGTGTAGCGCTCGTATATGCAGCGCTAGTGTGCGCACGAGGTTCGCTTATAGTGCTGGCGTTATCTGCTGGGAAGCGTATACAGCGACTATATAGTGGAGCGAGCGGGCTCGCAGGGCAGAGAGCAGTGAGTTGAAAAGGGTGGGTAAGTGGTGTAGAGCGGGAAGGGTATATAATGAGAAACGCGGCACACTGCTGTGAAAAGGGAATAAGGCCGGAGTGAGTGGGGCGAAGGGGAAGAGGTAGGTTTGCGTACTTTTATATATAGCGAACGCTGCCGCTCAGTCGTGTTGTTCAGCTTATAGTTTAGTTATAGAGTACTTGGAGTGTACGGTGCAGACCCCGCTTTCACCCGACCATCTATAGGGTATTTTCTACTCTATGCTATGGTGGTGTTTCTCATGTCCCCCTCGACCCCTGTGCCGTTGTATCGTCCAAACTCTGGCGTTCGGCTTTGGTATGTTCGCCGCCGCCTGCGTTTATCGCACGCTGCTGCCTGCGATACTCGACTCTGTACTACGAACTCGTCGTCGTTCGTGTCCTTTATATTCCGAACTCGTGGTATTCCCCGTATTTTCTGGCAAAAAATTTGCTTTTTTAGTGCCTGCCCGCTTTGCCTTTTGCTTCCTTGCCCCGTCACTGCAGTTCTGCAATATTTTATGGGTATATGAACTATTGAACGATCAAAGAAAACCTTGAATTTTGAGATTATTGATATTTTCTGAAAATCTAAGAAAAAATGCATGAAGATGGAAAAGTCTCTGGAATTTTTCTGTGTATTTTCTTAAATTAGATGGAAATTGGCCAAAGTCAAACATTCAAACTACTATTTCTGTTTTTCATCCAAGATATCAATCAATAATATATACTTGATTGACCAATCCATTCAAAAAAAACATGCCTTAGATTCAAAGTTTTGATTGAAAAGGTCATTTGGCTCAAACAAAACTTGAAACCCAAAAATCCCGATCATTTTTGTGAGACCCCCTCAAAAAACTGTAAACCTGAACCGTTAACCCGAAACTCAAACGTTTACCTGAACCGCAAACCTATAAAAAACCTGAAAACCCTGATTTTTTGACGAACCTCAAAAAAAGCCTTGCAACCCGAAAAAGTTTCTTCAATTTTGAAACAAAAATCTCGATCATTTTGGTGAGACTCCCTCAAAAAACCGTAAAACTGAACCGTTGACCCGAAACTCAAACGTTTACCTGAACCGTAAACCTATAAAAAACCTGAAAACCCTGATTTTTTGACGAACCCCAAAAAAGCCTTGCAATCCGAAAAAGTTTCTTCAATTTTGAAACCAGAAAAGATGAAAACCAAAATTTATAACTCAAAACCCTGAAATCCCCCCATAAGAACTTCCGGATTAACAATCCTGTGATCAACATTTGTGATCAATCACGGAAAATGTGACTTCTGTGAAAAGTTTGAGCATTTCTGAATTGGAACATTTCTCTCAGAAAATCCTTCCTTATCTTTAAGCCCAGATAACATCAGCAGATGCTGTAAAGTGATGACAGTTCCTAATTCTTTGGTTTGGCGTAACACAGCATGTGTCATCATTGAGCGTGAAACCCTCAGCAACAAAGAATTGCCATTTTTTCATGCTAAGGAAATAGTATGGAAAATTGTTCACAAAATATGTCCATCATACTGGCAAACATGACGAATCAAAGAACATAGTTAGACGTGTTCTGCAATGATGATTGGTACCTAATGAGGCGAAAAAATTGGCCTAATCCATCGGATATAGTGTTTAAAAAAAAGCGCTGTATTAGTGATAACAACGCCAACGACCAAATTCCATGGTGTACCGCGTGTATTACGTATACTGGTGTATCGTATTAGATAAGGAAAGCGAGATTACACGGCGTCTGTAGGAAGCGGCTGAGGTAGCAGCAACAGTAGGGAAAATCCGTCCGTCATTTATCAGTAAACTACTACGAGGAATCCCCTAAAGAGAGATGCAAATACTATTAGAAAGAGACGACACTATATACAGATTGAACAGAAAGAGAGAAACACACGCTCCGTCGAGCTCATCAATTAAACCGGGGTATCCCTGAGAGCGCGTTAGAGAATGTGTAGTGAAGTGCGGTAGGCGGGTGGTAACGGCGAGTAGTAATTTTCATTAACAATACCGCGAAAACGACGACGACGCTATAGTATACAGATAGAGAGGTAGAGAGAAAGAGAAAGAGGCATTAAGTGTATAAAATTAAACTACAGAGCGCAGGTAGCAGCGGTACCAACAGCAGGCAAAACTGTGCGTCGGCTAAAAGAAAAGAGATTATCTAATAACAAGCGCTTCTGTTTTTTCGGTCATCTTTCTTCTTTATTCGTCATTTGCGTTAATTGAGGTAAATGTTGAATTCGCGACAAATGGAAGGATTCACTAATGCCATTTCGTACCTTATTTCATTGGTCATAGCATGTGTTCTTAAACAGGTTCGATAGTCATGTTGCATAAATGGACCATTATCCATTTCAACCAGTGAAAGAGAAAGAAAGATGATTTACATCTCGACGAAGTTGGAACAGTAAGATAGATGTGCGCCGATAGAAAAAGAAATAAACTAAGCGAGCAAAAAAAAAACATGTAATTCTTCCCGGAAAGGGAAAATACTCCTGATGTTTGTAAATGCGTGCGCTAGACGAGATTTCTTTCATTTTATGAGTCATCGGGTTCACATGTACTATCCTTATTTCGACCTTTTTTCTCGTTTCTTTTTTAAATGTCTTTTCTTCGCACATTTACAAAGTTTAAGAAGTTGATAAAATTGTTTGCAAGAAGTAACAGGTGTATTGGTGTGTGCTCCAACTGCTTTATGAATGGATAAAAAAGGATGGTAGCATTCGGCATCCTGCTAATGTGGATGTGAATTTGAATTTGAAGTAAAAACTACACGCGAGGGTCACGATATTACTTTTCGTATTTTAATAATTGAAAGTTTTGGTTTCTGGTTGTGGTTTGCAAGGGAGACCTGGATCAAAATCACTAGCAACTGGATTGACTAGTCAACTTTTCACAAATCACAAACGATTAAAAGAACACTGCTACATAATGCGAGACTTGCTGTTTTACGGTGTATAGAAAGTATCCCAAGATAGCAGCGATTAGTGTATAAAAAACCGAGTTATCAAGTGGAGGAGTTGGTGACACTTTCGTCGGTGCAGTACAAAAATTGTGTCGTGATTAGTAGCAAATTTTTCGATGGTTGATGCACTTCAGAGTTCTGTGTTGATGTATCGAACAGCTGGTGAGTTTAGGGCGCTTGTTTGAGGTACTTGATGACCTGCTGCAGCATGGCTATGTTTGTGGTTGTAATAGTGAGCTCAATGATGCGTGATTTTGAATGTTGCTCGATAAGAACTGGTTGGTGTCTTCTGAACAAGTAAATTTTTTCAATCTGGTCAGTGGTTATTGTAATTTTTTTACAGAAAGAAGAGCATGGCATGAATTTTGGAATGTATTGGAGTTGATTTGGGTCCAGTTTGAAAATTTGGACGCCTCTATTTCAAGTATCATCTCTGAGGAAAAAACCTTATTGCTCCCTGAATTCATATGTGGAAGGTTACCTTGTAGAAATGCTTATTCATCAGTTGAAAGAGAATAATTTGTTTGAGAAGAGTGAGGAAATGATATGAGATGCATTATGTATGTTGTTGACCCAGTCTCTTTTATTCTTTTGTGACGCGTCATGTGGCTCCCTTCGCCATCTAAGCTTTTATTCCGACAACGAGTATATAATCCCTTGTGCATTGATGGAATCGAGAAAGGTTGTCCTTTTTTCCCTCGTGAAATTAATAGATTCTTGGGATTTCAATTGGGTCATGATTGGATTGGTATATGTAAGTGTAAGATGTGATGATGATGGGGTATTGACTGAGTGAAACTTTCTTATTAAAGAGTTCTCGAAAAAATTTGTTGAAAATTGATTATATGCTGTTGTGCGTGCGTGTACAACGTTTGTATTGACGAAGGTGGTGAAAAAATTGGTGAGTTGGGTGAAGAGAAGTATGTAACTTGCAAACATAAATTATGAACTACCTATAAACTTAGTGCGTCAGAAAATAAATATTTTAATTGAGTATTGAATAAGGTGCTGGCATAGCACATTATTAAAAATAGGAATGCACAGTCCGTTATTGCATGCTGCAAAGATCAAAGATGGGGAATTCAGTCAGTTGATACTTTTTTCTGTGACTTAGGGGTTTCAGGGGCGCTGATGAATGAAAAATTTGATGCTTAGGGCCTGATAATTGTGTGCTTTCATCTAGAAGTATAGTGCAGTCTCTTTTGCTGGAAATAATTTGCAATGAGAACAGAAACAGTGGAAAGAGAATTAATAGTAGACCGGAGATCTTCACGATCTAAAGTCGAAATTTGACGACACTGCTTGAAACATTCTCTGTAAACTAATAGGGATGCCCTGACTTAGGGATTTCAGGGGCGCTGATGAATAAAAAATTTGATGCGTAGGGCCCGATAATTGTGTGCTTTCATCTAGAAGTATAGTGCAGTCCCCTTTACTGGAAATAATTTGCAATTCTCAAAATTCGAACAGAAACAGTGAAAAGAGTAGAATAGTAGACTGGAGATCTTCACGATCTAAAGTCGAAATTTGACGACACTGCTTGAAACATTCTCTATAAACTAATAGGGATGCCCTGACTTGGGGGTTTCAGGGGCGCTGATGAATAAAAAATTTGATGCGTAGGGCCCGATAATTGTGTGCTTTCATCTAGAAGTATAGTGCAGTCCCTTTTACTGGAAATAATTTGCAATTCTCAAAATTAGAACAGAAACAGCGAAAAGAGTATAATAGTAGACTGCGAGATCTTCACGATCTGAAGTCGAAATTTGACGACACTGCTTGAAACATTCTCCGTAAACTAATAGGGATGCCCCGAAAAGGGAAGTTTGAAATTTTGCATTAACATCGCATAGAAGCTAAGGTAAAATAGGGTTCTTCAGCGTCGTACACATTGGCCACACTGCGCTCTCAGAGAGCTATGCTATACGCTAAGTAGAAAAAGAGGCGCGCAAACAGACACACTGCTGCGCACAAACAGAACGACGTCGTCGTTGTAGTAGTAGTGAAAAAAAAACAGCGTAGCAGGGCCGAAGCGGGGCGGGCGAACGATGAGCGAACTCGAACGAAATGAGGGAATAGACATGTAGTAATGGCATTAGCGTTGCGCGTCGATGGGCGGGAGCGGCGAGCGGAGACTACATCGAGTTCTCAGTAGTCCCTCCGGCGCCGCGCTACAGCCCGCAACGATCCTCGTGCTGCGGCGTGTATAGTCGTTTCTCGGCGATTGGTGAAATGATAGCAGGCGAACGAACAGGTCTGTGGGGGAAGCAAAGAGGCGGACTGCGCTGTATACAGCAGAGAACCTCCCTGTTTATCCCGCGCTACCCTGCGGCCTGCGCGCTGTACACAAGGCGATATGGGAATGGTACTGCGTCCGTTCACGTCGTCGTCGTTTTGGTGTGTTGCCTCTGCTCTGCCTGGCCTGGCCTGCCTGTTATTATTATAAGCGCGCGCGGGAGCCGGGAGAACACGCTGCTACAACGACGACCAACTCATTGCCCTGCTACGCCGCGCCTTGCCTGGTTCGTACAGCGCTCATCCGGCTATATCTTTTATTATACCCTGCCGCGCATCGCTTCCCTCTATCAACTGTAGCGCTCTGCTGCGTATATAGCGTGTACTTCTTTGAGCTTGTGTGCGTGTGTAAGAGGACGTTGGGTTGATTGCGTTAACTCGTATTTCACTGGTATCGGTGTACGTGTGTGTGTACGTATGCGCGCCACTAGCAGCGCGAAATATACTCGGTCGTATATATTTTAAAATACAAGACTGACGTGAACGTGTGTGTACGTACGTATTTACAGGTCGCTGTGTGAGTGTGTAGCAGCGTTTTGTATTATATCGGTGTGTGTATATACGGTACGTATAGAGAGAAACGAGAATTCTCTCGGTTGGCGTTGTTAAAGTTGGGAAGAACCTCGGCGAGTTTCATTTTCCACCCGGCCTCGTCGATAGAGTAATATTCGCTCTGTCTTTTTCTTTGTTATTGCTTAAGTACGTATACGTCTATCTCGCTCTATTTTGTCGTAGTTGGTCGTGTTTTTAACACAAATATATACACGTGAATCTCTCTTTAATACGTATTCCGTGTGTTTTTTGATCGCGGTCGTTTTTCCATCGGTTTTGGTCGGTTATCGCGGCGGCATTTCTACGTGCGTGTGTTGTCGCCGGAAGATTTTCGAAGTATTTTTATTTTTTCGGATTCGCCCGTGTACGTATGCGTACGTACGGTCGTATATGTTTTTCGGCGCCCAATTCGTCATCGTGATTTGTTTTTCGATCGAAAAAATTGAAATTTTTTATCACCGGCTTGCAAAGTGCCTGTGCCTCGCTACAAATGGCCGGTTGATATCGACGTTGCGGTGTTTTTTTCTCCATTTTCGGGCGTTGGTTTGTCCTTAGCCGTGTGTATTGCAGTGCGTGGTGACACGACTGGCTCGAATCGTGTATTTGTGCGAGTGTGTGATCGCGAGTGGTGATAATTGCCCCAGTGGCCGCCAAAAATTCGAAAATTTCGGGCTAGTACCCGGTACCAGTACGGTGATAGTTACCAGACGTCGAGTACGCCCTAAAAAGTCTCCGCAGAGTGGATACATCGTATTCGTAAGCATTTCTGAATGTACCAGTTGTGAAATCGCCGTATGTACCATTTTAACGCCCAATATGGGCGCAATATACTACTTTCAAGTCGTACTTCTTTCGGAGATGGTTTAGGATTGTTGTGAGGAAGATTTCATCTGCAAAGTTACCAGCATCTAAAGATTGCAAGTGGCGAAAGAAGGTGTTTTTGTGAAATTTTCACCCCGAGTGTCGTAAACTAAACTAAATTGATGAGGCGATCGAAGCAAGACGACACATCAGTCGAGTTGTAGATATTCGATCGCAAAGCTGGCTTTGAATTTGATCGAAAAAGGCTCGTCTTCGATTCTAACATCGTCCTCGTCATCGTCTGTATCGCAGCACAGCAGTGATTGGGGAGATGTATCGGATACGTCATTATCATCAGTAAGTATCTACCGACTAGACCAAATATCCAAATATCCACCCAGTCATCTACCCTAGTACTTAGATGGATTTAGAATTATCATTTTCAGCCAGCCTTTAACATATTCACTCGTATAATACTTCCATATCCTATCCACCAACCTACCTACTTATTTGAAAATTCATCGTATAAATTTGAAGTAAAGACTAAGAGCGAAATTTTCCATCAAATCGGGGAATTTCTTCAAAAAAAACGCGTGCTTCGAGATGCGGCGAGTCTACTTTAACACGATACGGTATAATGGGTTCGATCAGCTGACGATAATACCGTCGCAGCTGCGTCCGCTGCTTGGCCCCGAAAGCGCGCTGTATTCTCTCTCTCTCTTTTAGTCGAGGTTAATGATAGTACGGTCTCTTTCGAATGTATGTAGTGTTGTTGTTGTTATATTGATAACGCGTACTCGCCGGTATAACTTTGTAGGTGTTTGATTTGTTCGGCACGTTGGCTGCGAGGCGAATTGTTATCAGTTTTTCTTACTTGTGTTTTTGGAAATAACGGCGCCGATGCCGGGTGTTGTAAGGTTCGCGTGCGATGTTTGGCAACGTTGTGCAATTGCATCGAGTTGTGTAGGATTGCGGATCTTTTGGGGTTTAAGGGAGGATTGATTTTTTTGGGGGTTCCTATCGAAAGGGGTTTTTATTCCGAAGATTGAGGAAACCATATGGAAAGATGCGAAGTCTCCGAAGAGTATTTGTACAAGTTTTGTGGAAGTATTGAGCATGAATAGGATAATATGATGAGTGTCGGATATTTTGTAAGACTATGGCGTAAATTTATACGTACGAGCCGAGTCGAGTTGTAGCAGTGAAAAAAACCTACCCACTGAAACCTTGAGCTGAAAAAAGTACTGCAATGATGCCACGTTGACGTGCTACGGGCTTATCGATCACGGCGTTGTGCTGTGCTCGTGTTGTATACGCTAGTGCTGTTCGGTGCGTAATAGAACGCCGACTGTAGGTTCGGCCGATGGTTTTATGTAGGTTTTTGTTGTGTTTTTGGCTGGGTTTTCCAGCAGTTTAGTGAAATTTTGGAGGTTTTTTAGATGCAGGAGAAGGTACAGGAGTGCTTGGGAAAAGGTGTTTGAAATAGACGCGAATTTGTTTGATATGAGAAGGAGAGAACGCTGGAGTTTTTTCCTAATTTGAGTTTGGTTTGTGAGAGATGAGTGGATGTTTGAGACAGGGCCAGTGAGAAGGGGGTGCAGCGTAGGGCTTGTAAAGGGCCTCTCATAAATTCATGAAATTTCGAACGCAAGTTGAATAGAATGGAAGATAGAAAGGTTAAATAGACGTGCAATTTTGTGCATAAAAAATGGTGTTTGGACAACAGATTGATGAGATCGCGGAGTATTTTGGCAGCAAAAAGCAAGAAGAGCTTTGTTTAAGGTGTGAGAGGGACGATCATAGGCATGATTTGGGGTAAGAGGAGACATCTACCTCTCTAAAATTTTCTCATAGTTAAATACAGAATAATAAAAAAAATTGGAACCTTTTGATCGAGATTCTTGAAAAATATTACCGGAATTTGGTAGTAGATTGGTATTTTGATTTGGTAAATAGAAGTCTAAAAATCTCGACTTGAAATGTGAGGCTGAGGAGTCTCTTTGGAGCTGGAAAACTTGCCAACACTGTAAGAGAAATAAGACGCCTCAAGTGTTTAAATCACATCGAGGCTCTAAAAACGTGGATACATCGATGAGGAAAATGGGGGGGGGGGGCAAAAGAGGAATTCATCCTCTCATCTCTGTGCCTGATTGGTTATCTTCCTTATGAATCTCAATGGTATGTAGGAAAACACTGATTCAGTCATGTTTATGGTTCTCAATATTCTTCAATAAATTTACCTCACCTTCTTGGGACTGAGGAACCCCCCCCCCCCCCCCAGAAGAGGAATAGGGCTCAGAAA
>FIZU01031347.1:0-50144 GCA_900064475.1 Pseudococcus longispinus
ATGTCACTAAACTAGTGAAAACTACCCCCCATGCGCGCGTACACGTATACGCGTATGCGAGTTCCTCATAAAAGGTAAAAATCGACCACCAAAGTGGGAAACGTAGACTCGATTATCAGCGATGCATTGCATTCGAATGTTTTGACTTTTGAATTTGATAAGAGATGTAAAATGACTGACATGGAGCAGGTAATTGGTTGTAATAACACCGAATTTTATTATTACATCGCTTCCCTCAGGAAAAAAGGTAATGTTTATTGAATTGTATATTCATCCGTAATGTCGACAGTCGCTAAATATTAATCGTGACTATTACTTTGACGCTTTACCTTCAGATGAAAATGCCATCCTCGAAGAATCTTCTCCCGTCATACCGGAGCAAATATTACTCAAAAGTGTTCCAAAAACGTTGTCCACGAAACTAAAGAACAAAAACGCTACGATGTATTTATAACAACCAAATAAATATGCGAATCCGTACGATCCAGCGTTCGTGCGTAATATTACTTTTTTTGCAGCACAGAAGTTCCTGAAGAAGAGATCCATGGAAATCCAATTGGAATGCTGCAAGAGCTATGCATGATGAGACGTTGGATGCCGCCCGAATACAGCACTGAACAAGAAGAAGGCTTACCTCACGAGAGATTATTTACCATTCTATGCACTGTTGGAAGTTTCAAAGAATATGGTAAAATTACGATCGACTTGGTAATTTTTACAATACAAGAATCATCGTAAATATCTGCTGATAATTCTCCCGTAGGTGTTGGTCGATCGAAAAAATTAGCTAAACGTCAGTCAGCCCATAAAATGGTACAAAAAATCCTTACTATTCCTGCCGAAGAAGAGAATTCATATAAAAATATAGAAGATGAGGACGAAGTAATGCGCTAAATTTCAACTTATAATTGAAGCGCGCCTATCTTACGATTTGTAATCGGGATTTGTTTTAGGTTGTCGAACGCTACAGCAATCAAAAATTGGGGCGAGGATTATCTGCTCATTGTGGATTTAGTAGAAAAATATCGTTATTTCATAAAAACTTGAAAAACTTCAGCGGAAGTAGAATCGATAAATTAAAAGTACCGTAAGACTCGTTAAATTCGTTTTCAACGCTATTCCGAACTATTAATCGATATTTCATTTCGTAATAGCAAGTCACTAAAATAGAAGATATTAACAAAACCGAAGCGATCAAGTGGTTGAAAGAAGTAGCTTTTGAAAATAAACTCGAAGTCACTTTCGTGAATATTGAAGAGAGATCAAAGTCCGGTAAAATTTTACATTTCTGCTTGAAAATTCAATTTTACCCCAAATAATTTTAAAACTGATGAATTACGATCCTTATTTATCTTCGTTTTCAGGAAAGTATCAATGTCTAGTGCAATTATCTACTTTACCAGTAGCAGTTTGTCACGGAACTGCTGATTCTGTTATCGATGCTCAACAAGAAGCGTCTCTTAAAGCTCTCAAGTATATCAGATTACTCACAAAATGAAGAACCGTTTTAAAATTTTGTATTGATTTTGCATTTCTACGTATCGGATTCTGACGAAGCTGTAGGTATTTAAACGTGTTAAAATGTACGAGGCGATTTTTTTATCACATCTTATTTTGTAATGGAGCTAAAGGCACCGCGCTTTTATCGTACAAATGTAAATAATTTAAATGAAAACGAAACTAAAAGATCAAAAATTTTATTTACATAGGTACATGGTTATATACATAACTTTACTTGACTGATCTGTAAAATAAATAGCCGAATAATAAAATATCGAATTTATCGTCGTTTTAGTAGCATCCAAAGAATATATATGTACCTAGATATGAATTTTCCAATGGGTAATCCATCTTCGATGTCGATATAAGACGAACTTTATGCATTGGTAATGTTGATAAATGTATTTGCTAAAAAAAAAAAAACCTAATAAATGAACAAGTGAAGAGCAGTACTCGCTGTAGGTACTTACAAAAGTTACGTTATTCTAAAAATTAAAAAAACGATTTTTGAGCTGAAATTTACGATCTTAAAATATACGCTTTAGTTTTTAAATCAAAAACTCGTACTTGGAATATCACACATTTTAAAAGAAATATCAACTCCTTGGGAAATACGTTTAATTTTTCCAATACCAGTACGCTTAACAAGTTGCATAGCTCACTGCCTCACATTGGAAACTACGACGAATGTATTGCCGTATTTACGGCAAAAGTTATGCAAATTATTTAACATCTTCAAAAAATGCCAATTTACTATACATACGTTGATTTGATAGGCATTTAATATACAATTTAGGTGGGGTTGGTATTATTTTTCAGTAAAAATGATCAAGTATCATAATTCGTCGTGATACAAGCGATAATGATAGATACCGCACTACATTTTAAGTACATACGTTTAAGACAAAAAAATTCGCATTAAAACGACAATCGTTATTTACTTAAATGAAGTTTTATGATAATTTAGCATTGAAAAGTAAAACTACACTCCTTTTTGGTAATGTTTGCTCTAAATACAGATCGGTAAGAAATAATCTATCAATTAAAAAAAAGAAAACAAAAAGAAAAACAAAAACAAACAGAATTGAACGAAACAATAAAATAATTATTAGAAAATCAAAAGTAACCCTTCTTAAAAGTTTAATGGGAACAAAATAAAATGGGTGTCTATTACTTTTTAGATACCTTTTTTGTTTGTTTTAGCATAATTCAACTTCAAAAATACGTAAGCTTAGTCTCGTGTTTGTTTTTGACAAATTCGATGATTTTGGAAAAAGTTGAAAATTTTTAGGTACCTACTTCGTAGAGTGCACTTGGTCTTATCGACGCATTTACGTAAATATAACTCGTAGGTATAGAAATAGGCACTTGGTGCTTTTTTTACGATACACGTATCGCAAAGAACGTATCGAATTATCAAAAGAAAAAGAAAGGCAATCGATAGGTAAACAAAACAGAGATAGATAAGTATATTAATTCGGAAGAAAGAAAGCAGATGAAGCCGAATGAAAAAGGGGGAAAAATTGAATTCTACTCTATTTAAACGTGGCTTACAGGTATCTAAATTTCAAGTATCCCATATTTGCGCGTTTCAGTCTACCACCAACCGACATATTCATACAGGTAATAAACAGAAATAACAGAACATAAATAGGTAGGTACATAAATATTATCTATTCTTAAATATACGTAAAAAATACATCAACATCATTCATTAGGATACTAGATCATGACCATCACTTAATGTGACGAATATTAGCTTATATGTACGAACACTTAAATTAGCAATTAAGAAATAATAACGAGACTTAAATTGGTAAATGACTAGATTGACACTCATCTTCATTATTCAACTTAATACATACGTATACCTAAGTATAACTTAATGTAGGTAACCTTAAAATTAATATTGCACGTCGCCTGGCCTTTCAATTCAGAGACAGTGGCGTAAACGCTGATCAAAACGAAAAGAACAAAAAAAAAACACTTAAAATTAAAGACTTACATGCACGATGTAACGCGAAATACTTAATTGAAGTCGAAAGAAAAAGAGAGAGAGAGATTAATAAATCAACAAAAAGAAAAAAATAATAACACTGACGAGAAATATTTCAACAGCTTAACATGCTCGAATATTCAAGCCGATTGAATTGATTGTTCTAAAAGAGGACGAAATAACAATTTCAATACGGTGATACAATTAAGGAATACGTACCAAGAAAGGGAGAAAATGACGTAGGTAAGTACGTACAAAGTATAAGTAGATACCAATATATTTTACAAATGAGAAAAATTGTAAAAAAAGAAGAAGTATCTACCTACCCACAACTTACCTACCTACGTATTTAGCATTTCTGTAATGTACTCATTTCATGAAGTAGGCAAAAGGCTCGATAGAATTTAATTTATTTATACCAAAAAACAATGAAATACCTAAGTATCCATTCGAGCACCTTCCTAACCTACCTAGATATTTTACCACCCAAAAAATGATATAAAATAGGTAAATGACTCGCGTTATTACATTTACTTTGCGATGACTAATCGAGTGACGAGAATGACCAAAAAGATATAGAATATTAATAAAAGTAGTCGAGTACGTAGACGTACGACGTACGTAGGTAAAAGGTATCGATAATTGGAAGAAAATCGAGCTGCGCTCGTACATAGAGAAAATAAAGTAGCATCGAGGCTGAAGAGCAAAATCAAATCGTTGAAGAATGTTCTTAGGGGAAAAAATAGAATAAAAACATGTTTCTAGTAGGTAGGTAACTATTCGTAGATACCAAGCAATACCTACTACGTATTCGAACATTATTTTAAATTCAAAAAATACTAGGTATTCAAAATTCATTTTACTTAGGTACCTACGCGAGTAAGTTGGCAATATCAAGTAGGTATACATATAGGTACCTACCTACCTACCTACCTACCTACCTACATATATGTATTGTATACCTATAAGTAAAAGTTGGCCAACGCAGCTTCCAGCTACCTACCTAATTGTCTATCTAAACACGTTGATACGACACAAATATTATAAGAAAATAACGAACACCGAAGAACAAAAATACTTATTTAAATAAGTAAGTAAATAAATACCTACGTTTAAATTTCATATTACGACGCGTCCTGCTGCACAAGATTTATATTGGACATACCGAAAGATTTCAATTCGGTGAATATGTGGGCAAAATAAGCGGGCTCCGAATTTAGCCTTAACATAGGCGCGGACATTTTGTTCACTATTAATAAACATCGGTCCCAAAATTGCTCTCGGCTCTCTTCGATGAGGAAGGGTTTCAAAGGGTACGATATTTCGTTACCCATATACGAATAAGACATATACAAACAAGTTAAAACCATTATTTGCAATTCTAATTCGGAGTTTATCTCTTCGCTTTTGACGAGATCGCGTACTAACATGTAAACGAACACTACGTTGGCAGGATTAACGAATGGAACATCCTGAAAAAAAGAAAAGAAAAACAAACGACGTTTCAGGTAGGTAAGGTATCCAACTAGACAAGCTAATACGTATTTTTACGACGGCTTCTGCGAATTTCAGATTTCTTACCTGCCAGCCTTGAATGAGCAGACTCCTGTCGACTGTTCTCAACCACATGACAGCGTCTCCCGGTTGAAAGTTCTTCAAACGATAGCACTTCCTCTGTAAATAAATACCCAAGCATTTGAGTAATTCGGAAGTGGAAGCTTGAATGACGGTTTTCTTTGGCACGTATATTTGAGCAGCGGTCGCGTTCGTATCTTGCGGTTTAAGCGACGACGGCGTCTTGGTGGAGGTGTGAATGATTGTGGTGGCGTTAGCGTTGGCGTTGGCGAAGATGACGCCGTTTTTCGTGCAAGTCTTCACGTTGTCGTTACCGTCCAAATTCACTTTATTGTTATTAGCGTTGATATTATTCTGATGATGGTGATGGTGATGGTGGTGATGATGATGGTGATGATGCTGCTGTTGCTGTTGTTGCTGTTGCTGTTGCTGCTGATGGCTGAGATTTACGTTGTTATTGATCATGTTTTTGTCGAGGTTTTCGCCTCCTCTCACGATATCCAATCCGCCCAATGTGTTGGCCAGCGATTGGATGTTGGCGTTTTTGACGGTCGCCAGCGAAGGGTAGTAAGCGGCGAAGGCCGAATGCTTTCGTATACTGTTTTTATTCTTATCCATGGCCAGCGGATTGTAATCGGCGAGAGGCTGCCGAAACACCGATAAATTTTTATTCTTTTGTTCGAGTTTTTTCTTGTTGGAAGACGAGAAGCGTTTCCAGTTTAGCGCGTTGATCAACGTCGAATGCTTTTTCATTGTTTTCTCGATGCCGTTCTTTTCGGCTATGATGTTTTCGTTGTTGAATTCGTTTATGGTGTTTATGTTGGAGGTGGGCGGCACAGAAATCGTATTGCTAACCACCATCTTGTTCACGTTGATTATATCGCGATTGCGGACGGTTTTCAAGATTTCGTAATTCAGATTGTTCAACGTGTATTCGCCGGAGCTGATGGCGTTCAGAGACGAACCGGTGCCGGTCATCGTCGTAGCTGACGTCGTATTGGCCGCAGCCGTACCCGAGATCGTTGTCCCGTAGCTAGGTCTGCGATCTCGCGGGCTCAAACTTAGCACGGTGCCCATGGCTCGCTAAACAATTTCGACCAGACTGGAAATACCTGCGACTTTTTCGATCGACGAGTTTGGTTATGCGAAACTATAGGTAGTTTTTGCTCGGACGACTGTGTGAGAATCGGCGACGACTACCTACATGGTGACGGATCCGCTGTCCACGTTTTTCCACTCTTCGATTCTCGTATTATCGTAGCGTTCGCGCCAAATAACGACCATAAAATGCATATTAGCGACGGCGCGACTACTATCTCCAACAAATGCGACCGTACCTACTTACCTATGTCAATGATTCACTCGCGCGCAGCGTTTCCTTTTCTTTCTCATCGAATAAACGCCGCGCACTCAGTGCAGAAAATTTCCTACCTACTCTCCGAGTCTCTGTGCTCGGCTTCGAAGGTAGGTATGCGAACCTACGCCTACGTAGGTAATTTCCGGCGGTCGAGCTCGTTCGACTTCTTTCCACGCAGGTAATTTCTTATCAGCGTAGAAGACGCGAAAAATTACTTTTATTCTTTTCCATCGTTCGGGATTTCGTATCGCACCCCGTCTCGATCGAGTTGATTCATTTTCTGCGTAAGCTTCGCTCTCTCGAGTACAGCTCTGCGATCTGCATCAACAGACAAAAAAAACGTTTCGTAAAAATACTTAGATCGGATAGCGAATCTTCCTACTCGTAGGTACCTACTTTGAATACTATCGTACGCTAAGGTCGATGTAGGTGCTTATTGGATCGGTTTTCGCCCCTAAACTTGGGCTAAAATTCGAATAGGTCCCTCCCCCTCATATATATCGCAGTTTTCCCCTTTAGGCTCCAAGTTTTTCTCGTATGATCCACATTTATCTAAATCTTATAGGTAAAGAAAGTAGGTCATCATTTTTTTTACCCATTCAGTCGCAATGGCAAGAGGTACCGCCACCAAGCACACGAATGCGTAGCAGCAAAACATAGGTAGGTACTCTTACTTGATTTAATTTCAAACCGAATTCGTTAGTTGGGAACATTTCTGCGTCATACTATACCGTACCTACCTAACTTTATTGCGGCTTCTTTGCAACGGCAACGTGGCTAGATAAGGTATACAGGGTGGCCCATTTATAAATTCGATGGTTTTGAAAATGAAAAAAAAAAAAAAACTTTTGACTGCAAAAATCTCGAAAACTAAGCCCCCTAGAAAAAAACCAATCGCTCGTAGTGAAAAGAGAATTTCAAGCTCTACAATTTTTATCGCTCGCATTTTTTTATACTCGTAAATACCAAAATACCCTTAGTTTGGCCAGAATATCCAAGTTTATGGAAAATTTACAAAGTCGACGCCGCGTTTTGTTTTTATTTTTTCATTTTCTGAACCATAGACTTTGTACGTTTCCCACATACGTGGATTTTTTGGCCAAACTAAGGGTATTATGAAAAAAATTGTAGAGCTTGAAATTTTCTTACTCCAACGAGCTATTAACTTTTTTCTAGGAAGCTTAGTTTTCGAGATTTTTACGATCGAAGTCCTTTTTTTTCATCAATTTCAAAACCATCAACCTTATAAATGGGCCACCCTGTATAATAATAGTAGGTAAATTCGAACGTAGGAGCCCTAATCTTCGAAATCCGTTCAATCCATCTGCTCTACATATAGAACCTATAACCATTGATGAAGTGTAGGTAGGTACCTATTTGTACGTATTATGCGGGGTCTACAAACTAACACAACATCAAATCGATCACTAATAATTTCCAAGTATCGATTTTTGTATCAATTCGCAAGACAGCAGATACATTTACATGGGCATAGGTCTAAATCAAGTGCAATAGAAGAACGTACCCTGAACAACATTTATTAGGAAAAGGTGATGGAACGAAGCGTCATCTGTCAATATGGGGTTTGAAAAGATGAGAAATTTTTTATAATGACTACTAAGTGCCAATACACAAATATTTGAAATAAGGTCAGCTGCGATAAGTAGGTAATTATAATGGTCAAGTAGCGAATAGGCAATGTGCATTCGTGGAAAGGTCATTACAGGAGTAATTGCTGGATAATTAGGTAGGTGAGTGTGGGTAGGTAGGTAGGGGTTAAGCAGTAGGTACGTCGATTATCTCGATAAGCTGGCAAATAAATGAGAATTTGTTTTAAAAAATCATCTACCCATCTATCTATCTATCTATCTATCTATCTATCTATCTATCTATCTATCTATCTATCTATCTATACCTGTTTATTGTAATTGTGCACTTACTATCGAAGACACGCTTAAGTAAATTCGTGCATGTATTAACTTAGATAGCTCAAGTACTCACCTATTGGCTTGTATGAAAACACGTCGATCAAATCCAACAATCTGCGTCAAACGCAAATGAAACACGATCTCACACACCGATGGCGATACGCAAAATTGCGGATGCTTAATTTCAAATAGGTACACGCGATTCGAAAAACGTCACTATTTAAGTAAATAGCTACGCACGTTTAAGCTGGTAACGTGGAATCTTGCAAGATATCGCGCAAATAAAGGGTACAATCGAATATATCGAATGCAAATCTACCAAAATGACGAGTTGTTTAAGTAGAACAACGCGACGAAAAATAAAGAAGGCGAGAAAAGAAAAACCTTTCGAGTGAAAAAATAAAAAATAAACTTTGTTGGAAACGTCGACGCTTTGCCATGATGGTGGAATGTTTAAATCGAACGAACGCGAGAACCCTACGAAAGTTTAGCTCGGCTTTTTTCTTGCTTTTTTACATATCGCAAGCGGTCGATATTACTGACGTTGCGCATTGCTAGTCACATTTTCAACCCTACGCGCGAGTCAAGCGCTAGGTACCATATTACGTGCTATACATACTATAAGTATACGTATTAATGGACGAGGGATGAGCTGAAGAAGGCGCGACGCAGTGTGTATTGTATTACATCATATCGCATCGCACAAGTAGGTATACGACCATACGAGCAGATATACTCGTACTATACCCAGCAATATTGCAATTGCCACGCTGCGCTGTGCTGTGCTGTGCTGTGCCATCGAAAGCTTAAAAGTTTAAATGGCCGTTCTCGTTCTCATTCTCATTCTCATTCATACCTACGGCTACGTAGACGTACCAATGTATACTCGTATCTATCAAAGTGTAACTACAAGTATACAATGCTCGCGGGCCGCGGCCATTTACCGCGCCAATTTTTCATTCAATTGGCACCACGCACCAACGTCGCTCCCCCCTCTCGCCGCCAGTCGTCGTCAAATCGATAAGTTTGGTGCACGTTGGCCACCTCGTGATCAGCAGCACCTCATTTAGCTGTCAAGTTGTCGAAAAATTGGGTGGAACGGTTACCAATTCGCGGCTACCGCATTGCATCCGAGAATCTATCGGCTTGATTACGCCTACCTCGGCAAATTGGTTTTGTCGAACGTCGGCATAAGCTACGCTCGCGATTACGATTACGAAACGGGTGTCAAAGCTGGAGATTTGGATTTCGAAATCGTCGCCGCTTTATTTCGGGCTACCTACCACCTAGTCGAGCTACGTTTAGCGCCGAGTCGAGAATAGGTAAATACGTAATTGATAGCCCACGCAACGTTTCAACTTTCGCATAAACAGCACGAAAGGCCTCGCCGTATACTTACCCCGTATATTTGGCTCGCTCCTTCTTTCTAAAAGCCTAAAAGCAGCGCTGTTAGGTACACCGATAAATTTTCCATATTTCAAGGACGCATCAAAACCGTGAAAATTTCGACCAACTACCTACGCTATTCAAACGTCGTATTATTTCATTTCTTTTGTACGGCATTTCGGTGACACGGACGTAGGTATTTAAAATTTTTCATTCGTTAAATTACGAGGCCACGCTCGACAGAAAAGCTACTCACTTTGCACTTTTCAAACAATTTCTCAATACTCGCGAGTCTTTAGTCTCTACCTTTACGTACCTACGTAAAATCCTTCCAACGCAAACGTTACAAAAAAAAAAAACCGTGGAAACCGTTCCGAATGTGATAGACAGTTGACGTGAAAATTGTAAACAAAACGTGATTTATAACTCACGTGGTATGGCAACCCCTACGTGCGTCAGCTCTCCTTCGCTCTTCCGCCAAAAATGAAAATACGTCTTCCGTACATCCAGTGGCGAGAAAATCAAATTTAAACGTATTAGCCTGGGGCTCGTCTATTGTAGGGCGATTTCTCATTATCCAGAGCCCTTTTTAAAGAGACTGTAAGAGCGACATTTTTACGACGTTTTATTTCATTTATTTATTTTAATTCTTTCGAAAAAGTATACGAGTAAGCGAAGGTAAAAAATTTTCCGATGCTGTCTCGAGGGTTGATACCTATCTTTTCACTATTACGTACCTAATACCTATATCACGTTTTTTCAAACACAGTATGTATAGGTAGGTTAGGTACTGATAGAAGTTTCTTCAAAAATTGTTTGATTTTTTTTCGAAAACTCGATAGGTAGTTGTACAATTGGAAAAAGAGAAGTGGCGCAATTGTGAAATTTGTCTGGCAGAAAATGATCAATTTTTGCGAAAATCTACGCGTCAATTATGCACAAATTCCTATTTTCTAAGAAGAATAGTACCCCAACCCCTTTATGCGCTGAAATTGGCGTGTTTCTACTCCTGAAACCCCCTCCAGCTCGCTTCCTAAGGACAATTATTCGCGGCTATCTTTCCCCTAAATTTTTTTTTGGTTCATACTAAAAGAAAAACCACATGTCAGCTTTGTGTCAAAAGAAATAGATATACCCTGGTTTTTTTTCGTACTAACTGTCAAGATTACCCAGAGCTGCATCGCTATAAGTACGTAGCTCCTTTCGCCTCCAACTAACCGGGTATCCCATAATATCTGGCAACCCCTGTAAACACTGATGAAACAAAACAAACGCCCATTCGTTAGTTTGGTTCATATTTACCAATTTGCAAACGAAATGTCACGGGGTGGGGGGGAGGGAGGGGGTTGCCAGATATTATATATAAGTACGTTAAAACATACAAATCAAGTTCAACGCAAATCTACCGATATTTGTTCACAAAATACATACGTTTTATTTCACGAGTAACTAAAAATTCACAAAACATCGTTATTTACAAAAATACATTACAAATTTCAAACATCTAAACTTGAAAAAAAAACAATGATACGTTATTAATACAAAAAAAAAGAAAAGAAAAAAAAGACAAAAAAATAGTAAAACGTAATATTTATTCGCTTATAATATTATGGTTGATTTTGATAATAGGAGCACAAATTGAAGAAATATTCGCGCATTTTAGCAGTCTTTGCAACCGTATCGATAGGTATAAAAATGTGATCATCACCAAGATAATGCGGCGCTTGGAAGAATACACATGAGAAAAAAATAGTTAGCGAACGTAATAGGTACGTAGAATATAAACATACTCGTAATTCCGACTAATTTCTCGTCTGCGGATAAAAATAAAAATTGAAAAATAGAAAAAACGTAGGTCACTTTTCGTATTAAACGGGTCAACGAGTTCGGAGTCGAAAGCGATCTAGGAAGATTTTCATTTCAAAATTCAAACTTTATTAGGTACACGTAGGAAACAGTCTTTGTTTCGTATTCGAAACAGTTTAGAAGAATAACGAAGTAGACCAAAATACTCGGTATGATTGTAAGGAGATTCGATAGTAGGTAGTAGGTGGTAGGTACAACGATTTTCTCGATAAAACGTACAGGCTACGAGCTACGCTACGTAGGTAATTTGGTATCTGCGATGCGATGCGATGCGATGCGATGCGCGCAATACGGCCAATCGAGAATCGCGTTAATCACAAAAATTAACCCCGGTTACACGCGGCGATATGACGATAATACAAATGAAAAAGAAAAAAAAAGTATAATGTATATAGGTATATAGGATTAGGCGTATAAAAATAAGTAGCTACAATACGAACGTAAATATTTAGCTGATAGAAGGGACGAAGGACGAAAGGGGGCTAAAAAACGAAGTAAAACGTAGCTTCAAAAGTATGCAACAGACTAGCACATGTCACGAGCAAAAAAAGTATAGCCGCAAGTATTCGCGATAATTAGGTAGGTATCTATTACTATAGCCAAATCGATACAGGTATCAGGTACTAATATGTACTTGGGTGAGGAGAAGAATGGGCGAACCCGATTATCTTAGTACAAAAGTCGTAGTTGATTCGAATTCGCGGGGGTTAATAAACACACCCAGGCGTCGTCATTCGGGTACCTACACGTACGTAGACCTACATCTACGAGCCCGTATTAGTTACGTCGATGTGAGGTACAAAAGGTTTCGCTACCGAAAATTGCCGCGTTATATCTGCTCTTGGCTGACGGTTCTCGTCAAATTCGGCTCCTTTTTCTAATTCTCGCAAATAAAATCTACCCAAATATTTAGCGATACGTTTTTCACGTTTTTTTTTTTTTTCCTATTCGAAAGAAACACTCGCCGAAAATTTTACAGGTATTTACCTCGAAACACACCCGCGAGTATTCCTCTCGCAACAGCGAAGCGAGTAATTTAACTACATATTTTGGGAAATTCCGAATCATTTATCCGGAGTTGAAATGCGAATCAACTCTCGGAAAAACTCGAATCCGGCTAAAAGTCTCGAAATGCGTCCGTCTATCGATTCGACGAGTCCGTTTTTCGAACAATCCTGCGAGAACTACCTTCCATTACCTTAATTACGAAAAACAAAAAAATGGTCTCGACAGCGTTTGAACGAAATTTCAGGAAACGAAGATACTCGTACAATGAAATACGAGTCTGTCTCGATAAAATTCACCGGACGTTCGAATTTGATTTTAAAACAGCGAATACGTAAGACGTAACTAGCATCTCACAAATGCGTGAGCGATCGCGTTTAGATGCTGCCCGAACTATCAAAGAGGCTCGTTTAAAATCTCACCCGCGTACGAAGTCGTCGAAACATAATTAACGCGTCTCCGAGCACGCGTCTAACAACAGTACGTGCCACGTACGGGTTAAAAAAAGGACAAAAACAAAATCCGTAAAAATACTTAGTAAAGGAAAAAAAAAAATGTACGAAATGAAAAATCACAAAAACGTTAACGTACTACTAATAGAAGTCGAGTTAACTACCGCTTTATTGTCGGCGCCAAATATCATAACACAACCTAAAGGAAAAGAACAACATCTATCCGTCGTCAAATACCCATACATCACCTCCATCGTTAACGTAAAACTAATCCGAAATAAGTAGGTGAATAATCTTACGCATAACTGGACGAAGAACGAACAAAAAAAAAAAGAAACAAAAAAGAAAAAAAAACGAAAAAAGCACTCGAGAAAACCGCACACGCTTAAGCATTTAAACCTTCCAAGAGGATGGCGAGGAGCAACTCCAGGCCCTGAAAAATCTCTCAACAGCGCGGTTCATCCAACAGCGCCGGCACAGAGAAAAGGCGAAAAAGTAACTTAATAATTTTAATAACTCATGGCGTTTGAGATCATATCGGCAACTCAGTCTATTCAACGCGTCGTACAAATTAATTGTAAAAAAAGAAAGAAAACTTAACGCGCCGAGGAAAATGTAGCCCTCGAAAAAAAATATTACCCCCTGTATTCTTCTGCTTTCTCATTTTGTAGCATTCGCATTTGACGAAACGAACGAGTAAATTTTTAAAAAAGATAAATCCTCTAATACAACTGGCGTTATATACTTATACGTAGAAAAAAAAGGAGGAGAAAAAAATAGACATCGTACACGGGTACGCGGCGATACACGTAAAATGTATAACCTATTATGGCGGCTGAAAAAAAGAAAGAAACATACTATTTTAAATCCGAAGCGTCCGAATTCGTTATCTTCTTTCTTTGTACAATAAATAACAAACGAGCGACGGTGGAAGATTGAGCTGGGTGACTTTATCTTCGAGCTGTTCTTTGGGAAACTGTTGTCTAATAACTCTTCTACATAAGTCCATCAAAGGTAATGGTTCGGCTAAACAAGTAAAGAAAATCGAACAATTTAACTTTTGCTCGAATCGAATAAAAGGCCCTTCTCTGATAATACCAACAGTAAAATTGGGCCGTGTTAGCCCCGAAGTAAGAACTCACCGCCAAAACTTTTCACCACCCCCCCCCCCCCCCCCCCCCCCCCCCCTTCTAGAATTATCATCCCTTATATTTCGAAACTTCAACTCGCGATATCTTCGGAGAGGGCGAATGAAAATTCTGAAATTTTCATAAATTGTAGACGCTATGTGGGTACATGGCACATGGGCACACTTGAGAAAATTGTTTCAAAAAAATCGAATAAAATCGTCTTTATTTTTTTGCATTTTGAAATTTACAAAAAATAGTGAGGGGGGGGGGGGTGACATGACTGATTTTTTTCATAATTTTGCGATATCCTTCGTATATAACGTTCATTTTTTCGAGGCCCAAAAACGATGGCAACGTTGTTAAGAAAAATTGAAAATCGAAAAAAAAGTTCTTAGGCGGTCCTCATTTGTACTTGAAATGGTATAAAATTTTCAATTTTTTTGGAGACTCGACACTCGACACTCTAGATTAGTGTCATTCTATGAGAAAATGATGCAAACATTTTTTTAGCCCAATCGATGCGTATTAACCCGTCCTTAACCGGCCATTTTGAAAATTGAACGCAACAAGCCCGAACTCAACGTTATTCCACTATGGCGCGTGACAATCAAAATGATGGTTGAAGTACGGGATCGGGCTAACAACTCGTTTGCATCATTTACTCTCGGGAGTGATACCAAACTAGGGTGCTTGGGTCCCGAAAAATTTCAAAATTTTTCCCCCTTCGAGCATAGAATAAGGGCTGAATTTTTCAAAGAACGTCGCCATCGTTTTTGGACCTTGAAAAAAATCTACGTTATACTTAAGGGTACGACAAAATTTTGAAAATAAAATTCAGCCGCGTCATCCGCCTTCTCCGCAATTTTTTCTGACAATTTTTTGAAAATTTTCAAATGCAAAAACCGAAGAAAATATTGATCAATTTTTTTAAAAAAATCATCGCAGATGCGCCTACTCAGTTTCACACAGTGCCCATAATCTGTGAAAATTTTAAAATGTTTTATTCGCCCTCTCCCGAGGTATAGTTTATTAAATTCCCGATGCGTGCGAAGGGGAGGGAAGGGAGTCAAAAATTTAGGTTGTGAGTTTTTACATCGGGGGTAACATTTAGGACTGCTTTCGAATAAATTTGGGTCAAGGGCCGATTACGCCGTATCATCAGAGAAGGCCCTCTGTCGGTATTATCGATTCGTCGTTCGTCGAACATGAAGAATTTCCAACATACGCGTAAAGTTGAAAAAAATCTGTTACCCAAAACATTTCGTCGGCCAACGTTCGCGATTAGTCGAGGTATTTTTAGGCAATTCGCTCGCGAATTTACACGAGAGATGATCAAATTCTTCGATCGCGAGCTTTTTCGCTCATTTTTATTACTTTTCACTTTCGGTACATAAATTGAGGGGATGATTACGACGAGTTAGCACGTGACCGAGACGAACGACGTTAACCGTACAACCATTTTCGATCGATAAAAAATACTTACGATCGAGGCCTCCGATATACTTCATAGTTATTTCGCAATGGCCCCAAACTGCGCTCACAATCGGGTATAACTTTTTCCCTTTCAACCCTCTGAAAGCCACTCCCAAGTACTGGCCGTCGACTACAAACGATAACGTGCCTTCGTCCATATCTAAGACCACTGCGTAACAAAGAAAATGAAAAACCGTTAATAGCGTAAGTACGAGTACGTAGGCCGCTCGTCCGAATTCGACGACGAATTATCAAAAATACCGTCGCAAAAATTGCTCGCATACCGAGGAATTTATCTGGAACAATAAACGTTTCGTCCGGTTTGAGAAGCGCCGGATACGTGACTGCGGGGTTATTTTTCGAATCGTGAAATAATTTATTTCTTCCCAAATCCCATCCCCATGACTGATCGTTGCTTCCGACTAAGCTCTGTAACGAAAACACACCGAACAATTAGATATGCAGGTAGGTAGCTAGGTACTAGGTAGTTATAGGTGCATTACGTAAAGCGCGCTTTCTCCATTATTCGTATTCCGTAACTAATGTCGCAGCTGATACGACAGAATTGCGTGTAATTTGAGAAAACCCGCAAATCGAAGCGAGCAAGAGTCGCAAAAATTAGGTACGCAAAATATAGTATGTAGGTAAATATGCTTGAAAATACTCGGATTTGATTACAACTACTCGACAGCGCGTTTCGAAGGAATTTTGGATTTTGTTCGGCTCGAAATGGCCCGAAAAACGGATCGTTGTTCTTGTCGGACAGAAGGCGATAGGGACGAAGCGTGGAATAATTTCGAAACACTGTCGACGGCGAAACGTCGTTCCGGTGCTCACTGCTCGTGTGCAATCGGCTGTTTGGTATCGATGGTAGGGTACCGGAGACTACTGCGTTCTGCGTGTTGTGTGACTGTATGGTGTACGGGGCGCGGCGCGGCGCGGCGTAAGGTAGGGGAGATGGTAATGGTAATGGTAATGTGAATACTAACTTGATATCCGACAGAATGCAGAGGCGCTTCTTGCGTAGCAACTCCGACCACGGCGTGGGTTCCTCTTTGTCTCGTCGACCAAAACACTTCCCACACGTGTAGGCCTTTCGATAAGCCGACTTTACCACGAATGCAGTCGGTACTCTGTGCGACGGGGTGCCGATGGAATGTCAGTTTATCTTCTTCCTAAATCGGACGAGACGGAAACAAATTCGCGGTGTAAGTGGAGAGAAAAGAAAATTGAAAATTTGTCACTTAGCTAGGCTATAGGTATAGGTATAGGTGCGACTTGGGTTACGTACGTAACGTACCTTAACGAATATATTTAAAGATCTGTCGTCGGCGTTCCACGCGTGCTTGATTTGCGCTTCTCGCGGAACAGCCGGCATATCCAACAATATGTCTAGTCTGGCCGGTCTGGCGAATTCTTGCGAAAGCTCTCGAGGTATTACTGGTTTATATTGCGGTACACCTTCTCGGTTCACGCTTTTGACTCCATCTGGAAGCAAAATAATACAAAAAAATACGAACACGCGTGCGTCTTGACAGATTCGTCCGCGTCGCTACGCGGCGCCGGCCAAGATAGCAAACAGCTAGCTACGGGTACAGGTGCAGACAAGTACGAGTACGTAGGTCTAGCCGCTGCGGCAAAACTACTAACTAGATATTTTCTGGCCCATATTCATGCCTTGCAAAGGAACTGTATTCGTCGACGAGTTTCGAACTCTTCGGTAACCTGGTCCGCCGTTCGTGCTACCGATCGGATGTTGTCTGAACTGGTGTTGCAAATACGAGGCAGTTTTATTATTCGATAGGTTAGTAGACGACGATCCCAACGATTTGTAAACTCCGTTCGAAGAACGTCTGGACGGTAAATCGCGTAATTCAAAACCGGAAGTCGAGAACGCGTTATTGGTGACCGTCGATGAAATATTATTCAACGGACGCGAACTTCCTTTGTACCTGTTGATGTGAAAACAACACGTCAAATCGAAATCAACTACCTTATTCGTACTTATATAGGTATACCTATAGTTGTAGGTAAATAACCATTAGCCGAAATCTAAGCAACTCGTAACGGGCACCTTAAAAAACTCAAATCGATCGTCTCGATCGATATACATAGGTCTCTAGATAGGTACCACCTACATTTGACGGTAGGTCAGGTCAGACATATACCTAGGTACACGGGACACGGGTAGACAGAAAAAGAAGAGCGACAGTGAGTCCGAGTACCTAAGAAAAGGCGATAGCGGTAGCGACGATGCGGACTATCGCTTCGGGCCTTTTTATATACTCGTACGCTACAAACGTGCTGCGCACCTCTCGCCAGGCTGTAGTCGCTAGCCTTCGACCTGTTCGAGTCTTGAAATTAATTTCGTTCATGTCTCTTCTTTCGTTCAAGGATACATATTGCAGTACGTTGTACCTATACGTGTACGCGAGCGTGCGTGCGTCAGTGTCTGCCTGCCAGCCTGCCAGCCTGCCAGCCTGCCAGCCAGCTAGCTTACCACTGTGTATTAACCTCGGACAAAGAACTCGGCTGTTTGCTTTGCCGCATAATACTCGCGTACTCTATCCACATCCATTCCACTCGTATACATATACATATACATATACATTAGCTATACCTACAACATATTAGGTATGTACTCGATGCAGCGTACAACTTTTCCTCTTCTCTCTGAACGCTGATGCTTCCACTCAGCTTCTACGCATCCACGTCACAATCTTTCTTCGACGGCGCGGCGCATTTAAATAACTCGTACCTGTACAAACTGTCACCGTCCGTCGTCGTCATCTATTTCGAATCAACGCGCCGATATACGCATATATATATATATATATAGGTACCATAGGTACGAGTACACCTATTACCCATCTACGTCGACTTACGTTCGAGTAAATAGTACGACAAAACGTACAACATCGTATCTGCCGTCACTGCCTATTCACATTCGCATCTTTCTTTCTTTAATCTTTCCATTCTAATCGTACTTACGAGTATTTCAATAACTCAATTACCTACCGAATAAGAATCACTCTTTTGCTGTCTGCTGTACGACTCAATATTTCTACTTATCTATCTACAATCTGTCATCTGCATCACACGATTCGCAAACATGCGTGATATATGAAATAGTATATGTTTGGGAGAGGGGGGAGACCCCTCCCATAAAGCCAAAATTTAAAAAATTCATACGTCGTATATGTGTGATACTTACGTGAAATACTTAGTATGTTTTTTATGAACCACATACACGGCCCCCAGCACCTCTCTTTCCTTCATTTTAGTCAAAATGCAAAGTCGTTTTCGTGTTCGGCATCATCAAAACCATACCTACTATTTCATATATCACACATAAATGGTCGATTTTTTTTAATTTGACTCTACGGGGGAGGGGGGAAGGTCATATGCGTGTTTAGCACCCCCGAAAACATAAACGTTTGATATATTACACGCCTGGACTTTTTATTTGAAATATTGACCCAAATTTGGAGGAGCTGCCCCCTTTATCTTGAGAATGGCCATCTTGAAAATGGTACAGTTTGAAATAACATCGGAAATTACGTCCGCGGCAATTTTTACATACTTTCAATTACAACTCGCACTTACAGCGCCACTTTGAAAGTTGAACTTTCGATTCGAAAGTTCAACTTTCAATTTTTGAAAACTTCGACGTAAGTTTTCGAATCAGAATTCAACTCGCTTTTGAACCGTGAAAACAGTCTCGAGCTATCCGCTGAAGTTGACTACTTACTAGGTATACGAGAAAGGTAAAACGACGGCGTTTTTCCAATTTTTTAGGACGGTGGGGTAGATGATATGAAAAAAATTTGAACGAAATCGAAAGACGTAAGATCGAAACCCTGGTCGGATCGATAATACGAGTGTCGAGTGCCCATTTGAAAAACGACGAAATACGTCAATTCAAAGTACGAGTAGAATCGTAGATGAGAGATGGACGATGCACTTAACATTCTAGTAGGGACCTAGACCTACGGTACGAATTTGAAAATGATTCGCTTACCGATGAATCACCGGGCGTTGATTTCTCCCGATGGAATTTACAGTCCGCGATGGATTAGCGTGAACTGACCTGAGACAACAAACAAAGAAAAAAATATCATTAGTATAACATCGTACGAATATTTGTTCTTCGTTTAGACTATTTCTCAACTACGTACAAATATACGCGTATCACGAGATCAACCATTAAGTAAGTGAAATGGATAACAAAAAAAAAACGAAAAAAAAAACAAACAACCTAAAGACAATAAAGCGTCTTCTTAGTTCTTACGTGCACATACGACGAGTATTCGCAACGCTAACACAAGAATTATACGGTCCAGACAACGAGTATCTTACATCTCGTCATTATATCATCACGAGTCGAGGTACTAAAAAACCTTAGTAAGTAAATAAGGAAGCGACAGAATTAATTTTAGAAACCTCGAATCTTCGCTTTAGACATATCGTTCTCGCAGTCTTCCTTTTTTTTTTGTTTTCGAACAAAAATGCCGCGTAATTCAACTTTTTCAAATGTAGATACCAATGTACCAACTGCTACATACCTACGTACGAACCCGCAGTACAAAATACAAATACCTACACTTAGGCAACTTTATGGTACGAATACAACGTGATCATAACCGACGTACGTAGGTAGCTAGGCATATATTCGAACGAACGCGGTAATATTTTATAGACTGGTATACGCGTCCAGGATCCACTCCTCACGCAGCACACACGAAACAAACGAAAACAATACAATCGAACATATGTTTGACTCATTACGATGCCTTCTGTTCACACCTTCGGTAGGTAGAGGTACGAGTACTAAAGATTTTCTGTTTCTTACATTCGGCTATACCTCGTTTGTTCGCTCGTTTATTGTCATCAATGCCATCCAGATGGTCACTTTGCGGGTGTACTGCTGAAATCGACGCGTTTCGATTACGACGTATTACTCGTCACTCGAACAGAGCCGTTCGACAATACGAAAGAAATAACATTTCATCCGAGAATTCCATTCGAGCGAAAAAAATGAAACGTTTCGAATGATGATTTTTCAACAAAAATCAACGACAAAGCCGATTGAGAAAGAAGCTCGTTGGAAAACACTGCACGCATCCAAGTACATAGTCTAGTAGACAACCGACTTTGCCTTTGCAAGTCTGGCATTCTGTTCCAGCAAAAGCATCGCGAAAATTATTTTACTAGTTCAAAAAGGGACATATAGTATATTCTTAGCAGATAGATCGGTCCAGCTAAAAACTGTCAGGAAACTACAAATAAGTTCTCACGGTGAGGTATAACTCGGGTAGGTGTGCTACAATAGGGTATCATCGCATCGTTAGACATTACCTATTCATTTACTTTTAATTTCGTTCAGTTTGTTAGCAAATAAGTCGTACTACGAGTACCAGATGCAGTTTATCATTGGCATTTGGCACGACCGCGGTATGTACGATCTCATTTAACGACGTATTTGATTATCTACGTTTTAGGAAGGTACGATACGCGTGAGCGTATTTCAAGGTACGAGTACGTTAGACGAGCAGAGTACAGTCATCGTCCGAGTATAAGGATGTTGGGTTGGCATATTACGGCAAGTAGGTAGGTACATATATGTACAAATGTACTCGTATGTGCAGTATCCAGGTGTGCAATACATACGCATACGCCGCCACACAGTGCATCGTATACACGAGATGCCGACGGTCAAAGCGCGTTTACATTACTCGTTCAAATAACGTCGATTATCTTCTATTATCTTCCGTAGACTCGGCCTTTTAAAATCCTAATCTCGTTTAGATTTCAATTGGTACGTGTACAGATTTATATGGCCGAAAAGACCACAGACCAGCGGGTGCCTCGTAACACGTATCAATGTCAAAAATCATGAAAATTGACACTCGGTTGATTACTTTTTGATAACTTTATCGATGAAAAACGGTCGCTAAAGTAACTCTTTTTGGAAGAAGAGCTGTCTAAACCATGGATCACGTCACACTCGAAGCGTTGTATCGAAAGCAAATTCGAACACGATCCTTTCTGCAGACTCTCGGTTACTTCGTCGTTCATTCTCGGCAAGTCAACGATATCGCAACACGAGCTGCAGAACGTTACGGCCGCGGCCTTTGTCTAAACATGGTACGCACAACGCATTCGCAAAGGAGGGAACAAAGAGGGGCGAGACTGCGGGTTCGCAGTTCGCACGCCGAACGCGCCTTAGAATCTCTGTAAAAGCGTTCGATGACCTTTGTATTTGCCTCGCACGATTCTGTGAGAATTTCAGGCACCGAATGATAATCTTCGACCTTCATCTCGTTCGCCATTTCCTAGACGCGACGATGTGATCGTACTTTCGCGAGATCGACGAACGTTTGTCCAGATCACCGAATGTCGGTTTCGCAAAAATTACCGTTTCGGAAAGCTCTAGGTAGTCGCTAGCGCTTTAACCATTTGTCGACTCGACTCGACGTGGTATGGCACGGCACGATGCAGGTATCGCGAGAGCCAAAATTTCAAAAACGAGCGTCGTCAGCGGAGACTGGCTGTCGGCATCGACACAAGCCCGTATCAAGTTGGCAACGTCGCTCAATCTGCAAAATAGTGACGAGGCGGCGCGGTGTGGCGGAATGTCGTCTCCCTAATGCGCCCTTCTGGAAATTCAACGTACACCCTTAAATATGCATTCAACGAGACCGGCGGCGGTGCTTGGTGGTGGCGCTAGTGCCGGCAACGGCGGGGAAAAGCCGCTGCGCCGCACGCCATCCCGAGAATCAGTTTTATTATCGATTTTAGCGTTGCCGACTCTCTTTCTCTCTCTACAGCCAGCGTACGTTCAACTTTACCAATGAAATACGCGATTCAATTCCAAAACATGCACACACGTACTACTCGCCACTGCATACAACCATTAACGACGACGCGCGCCTTCGCTTTCCTCCAAATACGTATCTGTCGTTATCGTAATTTTCCTTATACTTTTATTCGATACCCTCCTGCGACACCTGTACGTCTACAGTCTACGTACCTCTGCCTACCTAAACGACGGCCCGGCGGTAATACATATATCAAATGCGAACCACGTCTCGTTCGCTTCTCGCGACGAGCAAAAAAGAGAGAAAAGAAGGAACCGACGAAAAACCCCTCAAAAAATAAATATACATTCCAGACGTTTAAAAAAGCAACAGAATACGGGTAAACGGTTTAGTTTATCGTCGTCGTCGTCGTCGTCGTCGTCTTCTCGTTGATGACGAATTTTCCCACGAACAGATACAAAAATTGCTTTTCGAAGGTGGCGGCGTCAATTACTCGAAATACGCCGTATTATTCTCGCAAATGGTAAAGCGAAACGAGTAGTACGCATATTGGAGTCGGAAGAGTCAAATGGAAGCCTCGAGATTTGCGCTTATGTACTCCAACTATAGCTCATTCAAAGCACACCGAGACAGACTAGGGAATTTTGCACAGCGCGGAATATCGATTTTTGCGTATACCATCGCCTGCCTGGGTTTGTATGGAGATCTAGGCAGAGAGTGCACGTTTTCCAAACGTTTCTATTATTAGTATACCGTTGTCTATGGAATAGAATGGCACAAAGGTACTAGGACAAGGAAAGCGCTACTGGATGCGGAACAAGCGCTGATAACAGATCGCCTATAACTCATCTTAATCTTACGTATAGAGGATAGCGACTGCCTTAAATATTACCGGAAAAGTTTTTATTCGCGACGATTCGTTTTGACATTACAAATATCAAGCTCTAACCAATCTTCTATCGAGAGTTACCTATCTAATACCTGGATTGGGAAGGGACGCGGATGGATCGCGCCGTTATATCAGACAATGCTACGAGACTGGAATACATTACTTACGGCTAATGGTGTCATCGCCCATTCGAGGAAGAGGGTTCGCGTATACTTGTAAAGGTTCGGAACCTTAGGAACCATACGCAGTACCCGATATCGGAACGACGAAGGTATGTGAGAAAACCTTTTCTCAGGTAGGTACACCGCACCGGTATCGTATCGTATCGTATCGAACAGCTGTAGTCTGTATAACCACGGCGTAGTTGAAACGTTCGATAATCGAAATCACCGCCTCGCCACGCCGCACCGGTCGCGTCGCAGCGAGAAAGACCCTTAACGCTTTACGAAAAAAGGAATCAAGAAACCCGAACCGCGCTGCACCCAGGGCTGTGTAACCGGCCCGCTCAAACAAGGGGGAAAATGTAGGGACGCGGCGACGGCGAGCGAATAGGTGTGAATCATACGATACTCGTACCTATATACCCATACTTGGGCTTTGGCCCGAGTCCGGGTTCGAACCCAAAACCGAAGAAACAACCAACTCGCCAACTTGTTTGGCAGCGAGAAATGAGAAATGATAAGCCAGGACTGAAAACAGCGTACAGCGACCGCGACGAACAGCTGATACGCTCGTGTATACGTAATTCTTTCCGCGTATCGCATCGTATCGTCGGCATCGTATACTTTTTCATTTTCACCCTATTTAAAACTGAGCAGCGGTGCAATGTGCATCGTTCACTTTCTAGTCGTGTAAAGAATACTTATAATACGAGTAGGATACGACCGAATGGTCGATCTTGGCTTGGCACAGCACCGGGCTCCACTTGGGCTTCGAGCTTCTCTAGCCTTTAGTCAAATCCAACGTAGTCTCTCTATTCTTTTACGTTCGTCTATCCACCTTTCTTTTCTTTTTTTCTTCCTCCCTTCCTTCCTTCCTTCCTTCCTTCCCTCACTCTACCTTTCTTTCTTTCTTTCTCTCTTTCTTTCACTCTCTCTACTTCTGTAGTCTACTTTCTGTACTCCCGACACATAAGCAGATACACCAAGACCTGCGGAAATGTACCCAAGTAGAAGTAAACACATACATACTACGAGTACATACAAAAGTAGCTTTGCAGAGTTCGTATTACATACAGTTGCCGCTCGCTGGCGACAAAACAAACGCCAGAACGCGGACCCATCGAATGAGAAAGAAAAAAAAGAAAACACCACCAGCTTAAAAACTGGTTCCGCAGGTTATCATCGAACGCACGAGGTTCGAGTTCAACCATATTACTCGACGACAACCCGGTGGAAGAAAAAATTTTCAACAAAAAGAGGGTAACGACGCGTTGCGTTATTCCAAACTGGCTCCATCTCCGTCGCTCTCACTCTCTCTCTCTCTTTTCTACACACTACCGCGAATGCGAATCTTTCTACCGTTACAAAATTAACCGAGTAAAATTCGATCGCAACCCGGCAACCCCTCGCAGCCCGGGTCCCTCGCCCTCGGTGAATTTATTACAGCACCTATATACTACAGAGATACCACTTACGTGTACCCCGCATATAGTGGAATATACCGAGTAGCACGCAGTGTGTGTTTGCGTACACGGTTAAAAGGATTACGACCACGTCTCACCCTGGCATGCCTGGCCATATAGGTATACGCGATACGAGTGTATGCGCCCAGCTGTCCATCGCACCCGTCACCCATCCAACGCACAACACTTGCATACGAGTACATAGTACACACCTTATCACTGAAAACTCGACCTCTTCAACCTATCGAGTTGACGCGGTCACGCTGTAAATTAGCGCCGTTTTTGCGGCCAATAATTACGTATACGCGTACGTAATTGCGTATGTCGGCGTCGCGTCGCGTCGCGTCGCGTCATGGCCTACAGCGCCTATAAGTATAAGTACTTCCACGTCGACCGTGCGCGTCGGGTCGTTCGACGTACAAAAACCTTAAAGTTAAGTTAGGAATACAAATGAACGTAGGCGATGTTTTTTCGCAATACGAGTTGCACATCGAGTGTTTCGCTTTCGCTTCTTTCTGTCTTTCACACGAACAGGGCGGACAACGAGTGGCAAAAAGCTTTTTCCAACGAATTCTACGCTTAGCGCCTCGTTTCTTCAAATTTCTTCGAGTTCCAAGAGCACGTCGTTTCGGAGTAAAACAACAGATCCAGCTTCTTAGATGGCTCGACTAAGAAAGCTCTCAGTTACTAAATCTAACGCTAGTGTCTCGGTTCGTTACATTACGCTTAGATCTCGCACATACGAGCCAATTTTCATTCACCGACTGCGGAGTGGCGCAGCATCGCGATGGCAGCGCTGAAGGTAACCGATCTTATCAGCCAGTTGGACTCTCTTATACGCCCGAGCTTAAGAGTTTGAGCTACAGAAAGCTCAAATCCGGATAGTTCAACAATAACTCTCTCTTCTCCTTCTTCGCCCACTCTTACCTTCATTAAAAACATCTTCAGAGACAAACGGCTACAATTATCGAACGAACGAACCAACCAACCAACCAACCAACCAACCAACCAACCAACCAACCAATCAACCAAAACAAAACCATCATACGTGATTATTGAACAGAATGAAAAAAGACACATACCGAAAAAGGAACGAATAAGTACGGAAACGGAATAAATATAAAGTACAATTTGTAGTTCTATCTACTTGGGTGCACGGTTAACGGCATCATCTCGCACTTCTCCGCGTAGCCGCAAAATAATTTTGAAAGAATCATCGCAAAGGTCACCCCTCGATACGCGTAAACTTATAGCAATACGTATAGAGGTACTAAATATACGGGAAATCTCAATACTTGCGAAGTGAGGTAGACAATAAAAAGACGAAAAAATGAAAGCGGGCGAGTGTTCGCACTCTGCTATCTCATTGTGGCTTGTTGCACAATCGCAAAAGGGAAACAGCTACGGCCACAGCCACAGCCACAACGGAGCTGAGCCAAGCGGAGATGTCTTTACCAGTTCGGGCAACTGATCGTTTCTTAAACGGAAGACGACGCGACGTACAATGTACCCTTATTTACATACTGTACGTACATACTCGATCGTAAGTAAAAAGCCACATACAGCGAACCCACATCACCACGTGATAATGTACACTATGGCATACAGAGTTCAAACTGCACTCGAGAATCGTCTACGTACGAGGAGTATATCTACTCGAGTAGGTATCGATTAATAACGTATCGCGATTCGATAAAACTCGTTACAATAGCGCGATTCCAGCATCGCGATAAGAATCACAGCCTACGAAGTACGATCGGATTTCCAAACGAAGCTATACATCTTTCAAACGCCGATTAGCGTCAATTCTGTCCAGCTTTAGCATCGTCCAACGGAGGCCTGTTTATGGCGCAACAAAAAACGAAGAAGCTGGTGGCTGCGCTACCGCGTTGCTGCCGGATATGGCAAATGAACGGCGCGATTATTTGTACAATGGCGCATCGTTTGGGGTATTTCGTACGAAGAAATTTTCAATAACAGCCGTAGATAGGCGTCAATATTAACGTACACAGGTGCGTATGTACTGCAGATAGGTAGGCTAGGTAGATAGGAAGAAGGCGAGCTCTAGAAAAAGGCGACGGGTGTCCTCTACGTATAGATTGTATAACGAATACGAGTTGGACGATACAATTGAGGGTAATGAAGAAACGAAGAAAGCGCATTGTCTTTGACGACTCTAGTTCGACCTCGATCCGGCGGTGCAGCATCGAGTAGACTACGTACATAAAAACGTCACGTGTGCTACACAAATTTAAATTCTTACATCGACGTTGACAAACAAAGAAAGGGAATTTCACTCTGGCTGAACGCGGAAAGCGTTACTGCGCATTTCATTTGATCATCGATCTAGCATTTAGATCGCTTCAAAAACCAAAGCTGTCGCAGCTGTACAAAGAGGAAAAGACGCTGGAAAGTACTGGTGCACTGGTCACAATGGTCGCCTATAGCGCAACGCAGCTCAGGAGTAGCAATATCGATAGAGACGGAGATGCCAGAGATGGAAAAACTACAATCAAATCGCATAGGTATCGCACAAATGGAAAGGGAAAGACCATCGTCATCATCATCATCATCATATGTGTAAATGTCTAAGTACCTGGTCTCCATTACAGTGTAAACGTGACGACAGTGACGACGACTGCGGCGGCGGCTGCGGCGCCAGCAGCAGTAGCAGCGACTGCAGCTGCGACTTGTGGTGCGGCAACGGTTCGACGGCAAAAACGACAACCGCAAGAACGAAAACAATATAGGTACTGCAAAACAAAGAGCTTAAGGTGTGTTTTTTTCAACGGCGACAGCGAAGCTCTTTGATTAATACACACACGCGTACGCGTAGCCTATATATACGTATGGTATATGTATAAGCGCGGTATGTGGATGTGCTATAAGTACGTAGGTAGTTGTAATTGTATTTTGTCTTTCGTATTTCGTATGGTATATGGTACAACCGGCAGCGTCGGCGGCGTCCGATGCTTTTCAAACGTTGTCTTGGTTACTATCGCGGCGCTATTCACACGACCATACCATTTATATATTACGAGTATTACACGCGTAATAATCGCAACTGGTCGTAATCGTAATGACCAAAACTGTGACCATACGTGTGTGTGTGCGCACCGTATACCTATGTCCTACGAATACGTTAGTTTGGCGTAGTCTATATACGCCGCTGACTGTAGCCGAGTACAATTAGAACGTATGTACTACGAGTGTTAGACGTCGCGTCTGTCTAAATAACACGCTCCGTTGACCGCGCCAAATTTGCCAGTTACTACGTTCTCATGGCGATGGCGTTTTTAAAAATCACCGATACGCGACACATTTGGCGTGCGAAAGCCAAGCCGGCGACAAAAACGCGCATACCAATAACAAAGATACCACCGGCACCGGATACTACGCGAGCAAATACCGACAAACGCGAAATCACCGGCAGCACATTTCCAATTCCAACAACTAGCGACCGAATGCTCGAACAAAAGATCAACTCGACATTCGACTCGCGTATCAACTATCAACGACGACGCTACTCGGCCGCGTTTGAATTATCGGCCACGAGGTAAGTACGCGTTAATTTGGGGCGGTGAAAATGAAAAATGATAAAATTACGATAAAATAGGCGCACGCTGAACCGAAACCGATGAAACATAAAGCGATGCGACGCGCACGCGATCACCGCACACCACAAAACAAACCGACACCGTCACCAGCGTACGTCGCGAGTACAACTGAATGCCGCGAATACCGAATAGAGTAGAGAAGTCTGAACGCGAACAGCGGCGACGAACGGGTCAACGGGCGTTGGGCGAGGTGGTGAACACCGATGCCGAAACGCCGGCGAACGAAGACCGAACATAAGAGCTAGCGCTAGCTGCTGGTGCTAGAGTAGAACCGAGACCGACACCGCACATCGAATAAGTACCGCCCGGCGCCACCCGCAGCCACGCAGTACCTACATATATTTCTACGTACGAAAAGCCGAAGCCGAAGCCGAAGCCGTGGCCGTGGCCGTGCCGGCGAAATGCCTGCTGCACGTTTAGGCAGCCAAGTGGTAATCCTTTAGCGCTCGGCTGTAAGTGTGTAGGTGGCTAGGCACTTGGAATGCACTGCCGAGTCCGGATCGAGCGGGAAAACAAAAAAGATCCGGCAAATGCCATCTCCGCGTCTTTCTTCATTCTTTAGTGTTTAGTAATCGACGTAGCGTACAGCGCAGCGCCTTTAATTTGGCAGTCTACGAGAAAATATTCCGAAATAATTTTCTTTTACACTTCGCTCGAGTACGAAGAGAACGACGACTCTCGCGCTCCACGTTGAGCCGCCATAGCGTAGGATAGAAGAGAATAAAAATTCTGAGGCGCGAGAAACTATCCGAAAGTAACTTGGTAAAAGAGAAGAAAAGAATACGTACGGGCGCGCGGGAAATTGGAAACGAAATTATAGGAACGTTACTCCGAAGCTTTTTTTAAAGAATTGAAACGGACCAATTTTTTCAACGGGTATCGGTTACCGATCGGGATGATGTTTCCCAAAAAGGCGGATTCGAGGTTAGAAGTTTGGGGGAAAAGGCGAGGGAAAATTTTCATCCCGGAAATTGTCCTTTGGGACGCTAGATTTGGGAAGACGGATGAATGCCCCGATTAGAGTCCATCCAAGTTTCGGAATCGAGAGAGACGCTCGACTAATCCCACAACGCTATCTGTTGTGTCGACCTGTGACCTGCGACGTCCGATGACGGCATCTATCTAGCTAGATACTATCAATTTTCCAATACCTTCGAATCAAAAATTAGAAATTTTCAAATCTGACAATCCAAAAGCTTCTCCGCGATCGATGCTAAATACGCCTTTCGGTAATCCGTCTTCGCACGAACGCAACCGAACTGGGAACATTCGCCGTAACATCCGAACGTCTGCCACGAACGTGTCCTGCCGCTCGCGCATTGTTTGCGGGTTGCGTCAATCTCGACGTCGACGTTACGCTCGCTCGATGCTCGAATGACGATTCGACGATCGCTCGTACTACACAATCGGTATCGGTTGGCCAATGCGAATACCGAAAGATAGCAGCAGACAGCTAATTAGTTAGTTACCTGCCAGTCCAGTCGTCATATTTACCCGTCGAGAACGAGGTAGCGGGGAAAAAGAAATTAATCGTCGCGTCGAGTAGCGTCGAGTAGCGTCGCGCCGCGCCGCACTATTGCCACATACCTACGCAACAAATATAGATAAGGTACCTAATCGTGAAACTGGATCTGTTCGTAATAATGAGAAAAATATGCCACATCTCGCGTGTAATAATACTAGGTACCATTTTTTTCCTACTTTTAATTTGTTTCGGTAATCGAGTCGTCAATTCCAACTACTTTCTTCGCGGCTGCACAAGCCAATAGACAACACGCAGATTACACACCGCGGTAGCTGCACGTGTTCGACGTTCGTAATGACTTTTTTTTTCGTCAACAACCCGATAAATACCTAGTTACATATTAAACCGATCGCACGAACGCGTTACGACTCCAATTTCTTTCTTTTCTTTCTCTACGCGTTGAAACCTCCCTGCCTGTTGAAACGAGTGTTTCGATGAAGATAACCGACGACGCGACGCGACGCGACGCTTAGTAAGCTAATATAGATGTCTACGACACTCCATACACTTAACGTTCGTTCGTGGAATCTGCAATCGAACCTCTTCGTAAGCTGTACATTTTCCAGACGTTCGCTTTTTACATCGTCAGCTATAGTTACTTTGCAACATTAGCTAATCTCTATTATTCGATTACATATCATTCCCGCAGTTGGAAGGCAATTCGAGGAATCTTGGATTCGTATTTCGATCGCGATCGTGTTCGCTTTTTTTTCCTCGCCCGCACATTCGCCCCAGGTCGTTCAGTAGGAGAGCTACGGAGTTCCGAACAGGTACCATTTTCGAAAAAAAAGCACTCGCCCTCCCCTCAAACAAAACTTGTACACTCGATCGCAAGGTGCAATTTGAGATTCCGCATCGATCCGATCCGATCCGAATGGTTGTATTTGTTGTATTTTCGATGCGAGGCCATTCTCCCTTCCTCCGGAATAATAAGGAGTTGGCAGGCGGGGAATTTTCAGGTGGAGCGAAATTGTTCTTATCGTTCGACGCCGAAACTACGCTTTCTACAAAACAAAAAGTGTAACGGCCGATGCGGTACGGCGTGGTTTTTTTCGAAAATGGTACTTGTTCGAGCTCCGTACCTTCTCTCCCGAGTAGCCTAGAGGGCTATAATTTCTACGGAGAGTTTTCAACTCAAAATGAGCAACGCGCAACGTGCTAAAAAATTAGCAAAATCGGACGTCAATTTTTCGCGCTCCATCCTGATGTACACTGTACACATACGTGTACCAATACCCAGAACCTAAAAGCATTTCACTTAAGGCGGGTCTATATTGACGGTAAAATTTGGTGAAAAGAGCGAAAATCAAAATGCGAGTCTCCTCGTGGTTCGGGGATATTGCCGTAATGTTAAAATTATTCAACTTTAAGGGAAACTGGAAAGCGAACGGGAATCATTTTTTCGCTAAACGTTAGTGACAAAGTTAGTGCCAGTATAGACGTACCTTTATACTATTCTGTCGCGTAAAATTTCGAAGCATCCGGGACACCGAATGCTCGGTTACTCGGTTACTCGTTTAGTCACATACCTACCGTACAAACGTACGTAGTCGGTAGTACCTAAGTAATGTACTCGTAGTAAAACAACCGCCACTACTATAACCGCTATCGAACTGACGAAATTCATAATATTTATATTACGTACCCGAGTACGTAACGTACGCTACCGCATACTATTGTTTGGCAGTACTTAGACCTACTCGTATTCGTATACATTTGAATTATATGAGACACGAAACGTAATTCTAGCTATATATCAACCTACAACGTGGCAAAAATAATCGTCTTACGACCTTGGTTTCGTAGGTACGTTTCGACGAAGGAGATTTACAAAAAACGTCAATTTCATCGTATCGCTATTCGCTAACCGCCTTCGATGGTATTACGCCATCGACGAAGCTGATTTCATTTTTTTTTTACACCGCTAATTTCATTCTATTATTTGCGTTGTAAAACTACGTACATCAATTCACTACGAACCTACGTACCAACTTGTTACACCAAACTGCGCCTAGTCGCGGTCGAGGTCCTATCGTATAAATCAAGCGAATCGGCGACCAACGTGCTCCTACAACACGTTCGAAGTATCTCCGTACTCGTTCGAAAATTGTTTGTTCGCGATTTTAGCTTTCAAAATAGATTTATTCGATGGGTAGGTAAGCGCGAACCGCGACCAACGAAATAGTTTTATCAACTTTGTTCGCGACAAACCGTCCGCACAACAGATACGTTCGAACGGTTGCCTATTTACAATTGGCGCAGGCCGCAGCCGCAGCAATCGCAACGTTCGCGAGACCGTTTACTTTCGAATAAAATAAAGGGTGGTCGACCTTACACTCGCGATTTTCGACTTTCGACCAACGCTTCGTACCTCGAAAATACGATTAAATCAATTTTCACGGAACGAGGTGAAAGTAAACGAAGAAATGATAACGAATTTGCGCGACACTGGCATCTTATCAATCGTCTTTCACCGCTAATTTTCTTCAACTTATTACGAACGTAAAAGTCGGATTTAACCATCGGTGTGACGATCGGCCCATCCCGACCTTCCCGACCCGAACGACCGGCGCCACCGTATACGAGTATTTCAACTTTCGAGACATAAAGTACGAGTTGAAGTGAAAAATCACGAGTACAAACCAAACTCAACCTTCGAGTCGTTGGACAGAAACTACGCGAGCGCGTATTTTCGAATTCGAGTCGACATCTCGGGGCGATTAAAAAATATTTCAAATTACGAGTAGTCGCGATTCGAAGGCTCGCAGAGTGGCATGGCAATCGCTGAGAATTCACGACGCGGGTAGGTACGAATTATTTGAGGTGGAATTTTGGAAACTGAGGCGTGACGCCTCGCCGCAACATCAACTCGACAATCGAACGTGGTCGCGAGTCTCGGTAGGTATCTAGGTAATTAATTGGGTAATTTCAATACGAAATACCATACGACGAAAGAGTGGAGCGGCGCGGATACGATTGCTTCAACGTTTTCTCTCCATCTATCCGTCGCACGAGTAGTCAAGTAGTAAGTAGGTAGCATTTTGAACGGATCGCAACACCCGCGCTGTGCGTAATAGATGCGAAGAACAAACTGCGAGCGCAATTTTGTATTTGAAATACGTAAGTGCGATACGTAGAGGTAGACGTCGGAATCTCCAGTACCGCGAGTAATGCGCTATCTAGCTGCGATTACTCATCCATATAAAGACTTTACCTTCTGAAGCCGCGAATAACAGACATTTTTTCTGGTTTGCAATGAAATCGCGAAACCTACGTTCCTAGCTACCTAGGTACATTTGTACATTACATACCACGTACGTATCGCTCTGGCCGGCGCGGCGCGGCGCGGCGTTGCGACAGATACGAAATAATTACGCCGATATTACGAGCGATCTGCCCGGCAAAAAACAAACCGCGGCCGGTGTGCCAAGTAGAGCATTTATGGTTCGGCTTACGCGCCGACTAACCAATTTTTTGGTCCTGCCACAGGGTGGTTCGAGTAGAAAGATACTCGTACCTGTACCGTGCTACCCTATAACTATAGATGTGCTTGAAACGGTCGCTTCCTCGATTAGGTATCGTAGGAAATGACGTCCGCGTTCAACACTCGCAACGCTCGAGCAAGGATAGATTTTCGTACACGTATACGTATACTATATTATTATAATCGTAATCGAGTAGATATATTAGTGGTCTCGCGTCGATGCGATTTTAATATAGGTTTTTTGGTACGCGAACGGCCGAGATAAAAAAAAAATGAGAAAAAAATACGGTTCGCGGAAGAAAAGTGAACGTTAATAAAGTTAATAAGCTGGTCGAGGAAGAACGTCGGCGGGTTAGATTTGAATGCAGTAGATCGGCATCGGCATTCGGCATTCGGCGTAAGGTCGCCGCGTAGCCAGTTGCCACCGCCTCCATCGAGATCGCGTCACTCCAAGTCTACGCTGCGCTGCTAATAGCGCTTATTACAACACACGAAAACCTGGTATTACGGCGACTATTTCGCATACGGCAGCCATACGGTAATAAATGATAAGTCTAAGTGTACCGTGTACCGTGTACCGTGTACTTGTACAGACGCACTCTATGTACACATTAGCACACCGTACCGCACCGCACCCAACTACCTATCCATATCTCACTATACTGGTAGTTGGCAATTTGCGAGATACATACTCGTACTTATAGACATACATAATATAGGTACACATGTACCTGGCTACCTACATACAATACGTACGTATATCATTTTTCTAGTTTCTCGTTTCGCAAACGGTAGTACGGAGCGGAGCAGATCGCAGCGGAACGGCACAAGGCGAGTACAACATTGTTTACCAGCGCAGCACAACGCAGGACGGGAACGTCACGGTTAAAAACTCGCGGTCGCACTCTCGCGCATCCAGAAGTAATTCTATCGAAGGTTAACGTTCTGCTTTGAAATTCGCAATCGCAATCGCAACGCCGCCGCCGCCGCCGCCGCCGCTATCCGATATCCGCTATCCGCACGTAAATACTATGCAAATGAATCCGATATTACAGCCGTAGAATTCATTAGAAAAAGGTCGTCAACTTCTGCATAAATTAGTTCGATTGTCGCCAAACCAAACCAAACCAAACGAAACGAGGAAAAAAAAAGTCTCTTCCTTAAAAGCCTATATTGCTGATCGGTTCCGGGACGCGCCGCGTCGATCAATGTACCGAGGCTACCCGGTGCCTCTACCTACCTATCTGTACGTCTCTATAGGTATAGCTAGAAGTACAACCATTTCCACATACGTACAAGTAGGTAGATCTACGTCACGTCGCGTCGCAAACCATCTTCGGAATTCGGCGAATCGGCCCGTTGGTCAATAAGTTGGCGATCTAGTTGATCGCTGGATCACATTTTAATAACGCCTAACGATGTCGGTTATATTTGTAAAATTGTCCGTTGGTCTCATTTTTACATCCACGAGAAACCGGTTGCGCCATTTCTCACACGTCTTCTACCGCTCTTCGTAAACGTTGTAAGTATTTCAACGTAGTCGTCGTCGTAGTCGTCAACGACGACGACGCAGTACCCGCCCATCACAAATATTGTATAACAATAACGTCGTTAAGCGAATACTTATTGAAAACAAGAGTAGGTATTAAGACCGCAGAGACGTACAGCTATCGCCACTGGGTCGATTCCAGTCGCGTCGGCTAGGCTCGTTCCATCGACCAAAATCTCGTATCGATGACGTGGTAGGGCAAACGGCGATGCAGCATGCAGCATGCAGCACCGTCTCTATTTGGAATGGCATAGTAGCTACGTAACCTAGCTATACGACTACAATTACATATCTACATTTAGACGTAGCTGTATAGGTACGAATGATGGAAATTTTCCGTCCGCGTGAAGCTATACGCGAGACAAGTGCCAGCGCCGCCGCGTAAACGTAATTAAGACGCCTAATTAACCAACGTATTAAGGTAACTGGTACACTGCACTGCGCTGCGCTGCACTGTCAAGTGTTAATACACGTTCGCCGCAGACTTTACGGTTTCGGTGGCGGGATCTCGAGTCTCACACATCTCGAGTCTCACGTCTCACGTCTCGGGTCTCGAAATTCCACGTAAGATTTGCATCGACAGCGAGGTCGAAGCTACGCTTCAATAGCTACGCGAGCCGAGATATCGTAATCTTTTCAAGGTTCCAGCGCTTTACCAGAAATCGTTTACCGCGGTATGATTTCATCGCGTATTTGTAACGCGTGTAACAAATAACGTCGTACGTTACGTATGTATTTGTACGAGTACTACGACGTACCTTATTCGCTTACGATTTACGAATACGTAGGTATTACAGCTGTGTAGCCAGCTTGCAGCTAACAGGTAGAGGTATAGGTAATAGATGCGTAGGTCGAGCTGCATACGCGCTTACGTAGCTTATCTCAAACTCATTTTAGATTTGGGAACGTAATCGTAATACTAGCTCGCGAAATGCGAAACGACCGAAATAGGTCATCCACCTCGCAACTCGTCAAACAATTCGACTACGCGGGTAGGCGATTAAAAAATAACGTACGTACGGTTTAAACCTTCTACTTTCGTGAGAAAAAGGCGAGCGCGAGCGTATACTTAACCGCGAATAAGTACTAAACAAAAAAGACGTACTTGATTCGACAGATTCGAAGGTTACTCGTCAAGTACAAGTCGTCAGCTCGGCAACCAGGGTCGCAAATAACACAGTCTGCGCTTTCGAATTGAAAAAATTTATAGCAGGATCAAAGGCGTTGGCAAGTTTACGCCGGTACGAGTAAAACGCTCGCAAAAAAGATGTGGCCGAATAAAAATAGAAATAAAAATTAATAACGCGCTACTAAAATTTCCGCGAAACAAACTAGCGCGTAAATTAACGAACGTCGAATAGGTACTTAGACCGGTTAGAATAATCCGCTCTATCCGAATTCGAATAATTGCTTCGACTCGAGCGAATTTGAGTAGTACTTTATAATAAAGTAAACGCCGATTATAAATGCGCGCATGCTTGCTATAACGGTACTAATACTCGTAGATCACAGAATCGCACATTCACGCAACACATGTCGACAATCGATCGAAACGAGCGAATCATCGAAACGGCACAATACACCGACGATTACGAGGGAGGGCGCAAAAAAAAAAAAAAAAAAAAAATCGCAAAAAAATCTCGACGCGGGCTAAAAAAAAAAAAAAAAAAACAAAATCGCAAGAAAATCTCGACGCGAGCTAAAACGCAGCATCGGTAGATATCAGCTGCAGATCGCAATAGGCACCATACTAGAAGCAGAAACTACAGAGGTACGAGTACGTAGATCTAGATACGACGACGATGACGACGACGACGACGACAATCACTCGTAGATTTCATCGACGACTGGTCGTTGGAACTAACCGACTACTCGATGGCGAAGTAATTAGATGGCGGCTGAAGTTATGCCGCTAGTCGTACACCACATCGCACCATACCATACGGTTCGAGTTGCACACGGCGACACGCGACACAGCACACACTGTATGGGAAACTTGCAAAGAACGAATCAACGAACCGATCTCGACGAATGCAGCAGCGATCAGCTAGTCAGCAGGCAGCTATCGACGGCGACCGTTCAACGTGTCTCGACGTCGCGCTAATTCGTACGAGTATCTCGTACTCGTACAGCTACAGTAGTACACACTACACAGATACACGACTAAACTCGTCCAATGTTATCACGAACGACCGACGTTCTCGCTAATGCAGCGCCGCGCCGCGCCGCGCCGCATTATAACACACATACTCGTACATTTACTCGCATATACGGGGAAACAGATACCTACACACACTGGAAACCCGAAACTCGAGCACCATGATAGGTTCACGGTGATCAACAGCTACAATGGGCAACAACATCGCCATGAACATACCCGTTGCCGTCGCCGTCACCGACACCGACAATAAAGCACACCACACCGCACCATTTTCACCGTCGCGTCGACCGCCATCGCCGCGCCGCGCCGCGCCGCCTCAGCGCAGCTTACGTCCACAATCCAACAACAATGACCAGTCTTCCAAGTCGAGTGGAAAAAAAAACAGCAAAAAATGGCAAAATCGTCGTAAATACGCGCTTCATTCGCGTCGATTTCGATGCAACCGAGCGAAAAACGCGGCGCCGCGCCGCACCGCACGTTCGAATCTATTAGATAAAAATAATCGCTCGTCTATCGCGTCGTAATTTCAAATTTAATTACGTATCGATAAGTCGATAACGAATCGTCCAATTTATCAAGATTTACGCAGAAACGAGCTCGGTTTTCGAAACGTATTCTTTACTTCATTTTCCTAATCTCGCTTCTATACGCGATCTATCGTTACGTCGAAGGTGCGATTCCTTTTCTCGATACTACTTCGTATAAGTTGACCTTTAACGCTTCGCCGATTAATCGTCAACATTTTGGTTTACGTACGTGGAATCGAAATCCGGGCTCTTTAACATCGAGTTTCAGAAATCGCGAACCAGATTTTACTCGCGCCCTCCCAACGCCTCCGTCCGCTTCGGCTTCGGCCTTTGGGTTAGTTGATCGAACTTGTCCGGCTTTTCTTCTAGTCGTCGCGCCAAGAGTAGGGAAATTCGGCTAAAAAAATTGACGCGGCGGTGCCGCAATTTTCACGTAGGTAGGTAACGTAGGAAAGAATTAAGAAGGCGAACGCGAGCGAGAAAATATTTTTAAAAACAAGGTCTTCGGGTCGATTAGTCGCGATTAAAAAACAACCGCGAAAATACCGATGAAAATGTAAGTCACCGCGTAACAATTGAAAATTCCGTCCATTTTCGCTTTCTGCGGATTTCACTTTTCTTTGCATAATCGTAATCATACCACACACGACATTCTTTCGCAGGCTAATTAAACAACAGCGAAACGTAAACCGACTAATTTTTCCTTTTCTCTCGACTCGCATCTAATACTCGTACAATACGGTACGTACTCGTCGCGTAATGTCGAATATAATATTACGAATTACGATCGACGAGCAAATAAAGGGGACAAATATAGAACGGCGATGAAGGATGGGAAAGATTTACGGTGCGGTTCGCGCCTTATAAGCGCATTAGATACGCGATTTTTTTCGCCGCTATTTGTTTTAGGTACAATTATTAACGAGTTTATTAATAAAGCGACCTATTATAATAATACGATGAGAAATCGCAACGACAACGAGCGCAGGTAGGAGCCTAGGAGGGAGAGAGAAGGAGAGCGAGAAAAAAATCACCAATTTAATGGTCAAGTTCGACGGAGTGGTATAAAAATTAAGTGGGCTTTTAGGCCAAGGTTACCATCGGCTTAACGTTAACGGCAACACCATTCGACGAAGCTTTGTCGAATGCGAACATAAATATGTACACAGTCGCGATCGCAGTTGCCTTTCTGCTTCTGCATCGAATATCGAATATTCGGCGTACAAACACGCGCCAACGTGCGACGCGCCTTCCCAATTTATCGCCGATATGTCTACGTTTACAACGAAAACGGACGCGTCGATTAAATAATAACAGATATAGCGAAATTTCGACGCGCCGCGCCTAAATAGCATTACCACAGTCGATAGAAATTAGAAAAAACCTCGCAGAATACTCGTCGCGCGAGTAAACACCGTTATCGTCGAATTGCAAAATTGAATATAAATTTACGCCATCCGATTTGCGAGTATGAAAAATTACAGCTCGTAAATTCGTTTACTAGCGCGATTTCCAGATAGAGAATAATCGCACCAACGTCGATATAAACGATTTTTCATAATCGTTAGTAATTTATTACTCGTTATAGTCGTTGTATGGTACGTTCGTGTAACGAGACAACAAAAAGCCGAACGGATTGTAATCAACTGTAAGATGAAATACCTACAGATCGTGAAAAACAAAAACGAATCAAAGGTACATGACAGATCGATACTAGTATACGTACGTACTGCGACTAGTACCTCTATACATATTATACGTACGTACAGTACGTTATACCGTACGTATGGTACTACATATAATGTTGTACTTACATGGGAATGATGCCAGAGTTGGTGTATCAACTGGAAGAGTAAATACTGCAATAACGATCGGCATACAGGACGATTCTTGCCACATAGAGGCGTTAATCTATTAAACAAGAAACAATCGTCGTTAGATTTGTCGTGAAATACTTGGATGTCGTCGTAACGACGAGTTTTTCTTCTAAAATTAATTTTTCGTAATCGTTATTTTCAAATAGATGAACGTAAACATTTCGAGGTGTAATTAAATTACCGATTTAAACATCGGCGAGGTATGTAAGTAGATGTACGAGTGTATTTTGTTCGCGTGGTGTTCGATTATACTTTCATTTATGTTGAAAATCAACAAAGCGCCGATTTAAAAAACAAACAAAAACATAGCAGATGGGCCCAAGTATTCGTACTAAATGCATTTCAAGCGCGCATAAAGACGAAAACAGAGAGAGTTAATGAGAAACACGTAGATACAAATAGAAGAATACAGATAGACGTGTAGGATGCATTTAGAAAGACAGAAACAGCGAACGCGTGCAGTAAGGGTATGGAGTACGTACACGTCAAATATGATTCGAGCCAAGTTCAAGTGTTAGTCGTGGATATTGGGTTTCCCGAATAATAGATGCGACGAAACTAACCAAGATTTAAAATTTTTGCCCAAGTTTTGTAATTGAAAAGGTTGAAAAAGGCTTGGTGCGAAAGCTGATTTGAGCTTGATAGCTGCACCACGAATTACGATACTTATACTAAAGAAACGTACTTCAGATGATCCGTTTATCGTTGATCAGATTCGAAGTGAATAAATGCGCGACAAAAGTTATCATAATCAACTTAATTAATTAATAAACGTTAAATTAATAATACACATAACGCGACACGGCACCCAGACTTTGTATTGTTTTCTTTTTCTCTTCTGTTTTTTTTTTCACAAAAACTATGACATCGAATAAAAATCTAAGCGACGGACATCGGAGCAAAATTAGTTCAATATTTTTTCAGCGTGAGCGCTAAGATCGACGTCGACATTTTAATTTTTTTTTTAAATAATAAAAACTATAAAATTTGAAAAAATAGAAAAGCTATTATTTCATTTTCAATTCCAAACTTTCCTACAAATAAGTTTTCCACCGATGGCACTTTTACTACTTTTTAAGTTTAGTAGACTGAAAATGAAAAATGGCCGCAGCCGCAATAATATATTTCATCTTATCGTCTCGAATTTTAATACTAATATTTTTAATCGGATCGTAGGTATTATTTATTCATTTTTCAAATTTATTAATTTCATACTTCGAAGAGTCGAAAGTTCGCGATAATGGTAAATAGTAAAATGGTAATGGCAGAGCGATAAACCTGACGAAAGAAACAAAAAAAATTTTTGTTTAAATGGATCTCGAATTCTCGACTGATTCGATTTTGGTTTTGGTTTTTTTAAATTACAATCGGTGTTATTCACTAAGTAGAAATCAGTTTCAATTATTTCGTTCTAGTCAACATTTTGGTTTTTTGGTTTCAGTCTTTTTCATTTTTTTCTCAAACGAAATTACATTTTCATTTTTTTAGAAGTAAACTGAAATTCATCCAAAATTTCAAGTGCAATTCCAAGGTGAAATACTCGAAGAAAATGAGGCGACAAAAATAAAAATCACATATCAAACTTGCCATCATCGACCTAAAATTGTATTCAATTCGCGTAAATTTTTAAAAAATTTTGATTTTCTCGAAAAAACGTCGCGTATTGATTTGTTCTGTGCCTTGTGTATAGGCAACCTTTCCAACGTAGCACTGAGAATGGATGTTTCTAGTTCCTCGCGGTACGTGATCGCGGAAATTGAATAATACAATTTTTGTTTCTTTCAGAATGACATTGGCTCAAAAAATTCATTTTGGACTGATCTTCAACTATTTCAAACCTCCGTCATCCAAAATCTTTTGAAAAGTCCAGCGTCAAAGTGAATGATGACACAAACACAAACTTAAGTTTTTGTAAGTATCAAACTCGTTACCAGCCACTTCAAACGTAGTTTCATATTCATAATCTGTGGCGACCACGAACGCGAAGTATGCGACAAAAATTGAAGAAATAAGGGTTTAAAATTTCAATTTTATTAAAAAACGTCGTTTTTCGAATTAATTTTAGATATTTATAAGTTACGCCCCTGACCTATCTTATACGAACTGAAATCTGATTTCGAGGTGAAAAAGATATCACTAACGAAAAAACAGAGCTCCGGAGTCAAAAATGAATAACGGATCCGAAAAAAAATGTTCGAATTTATTCGAGAAATTGGAAATCGTCGAGTGTATCTCAGACCTCAAGCCTCAACCGTAGCATCTAAATAATAATTGCCGGCGTACTTATTTTACTTTTAAAAAGAGAAATGTCGATAATAAAAAATTAGTTAAACGATTATTTTATTTAAATAGAAAATCCTCAATGCTCAACGACCTATAGTTGTAAAGCTGGAGCAAAGCTCGAGTTGTAATTATTAAGCTGCATTCTGAATGCGGCTTACCTAATGCATTGTTTTTTACTTTTTGAAAAAGTTGAACTAGTGGTGAGCAGACTGCGATAAAATTCTTGTCCAAATTTAAACGTGATATTTTTTGGAAAAGGAATAAAGATGAAGAATTACCACGGATGACATTTCCGAGTAAAAATAATATAATAATATCGATATCTGAAATGAGATTCCGCCGCCCTACCTACAACGTTATGCATATGCAATCATCATATACTCGTACAAAAAGTAGTATAACATTTTTTTTCTAGGAAAACGATATTTTTTTATACTCGATTAAAATTGCTTTTGCAGTACTATCCAATTATAACTAGATAATTATAATTTATATGTATTTCGTTTGCAATTTTTCAACAGGAGACGACGGCGATGTTTTTTTTTCAAAATTTACAAACATTTACGCACTTACATGAAAAAAGTAAATTTTCATACTTCAGTCGGTAGGTAGATTCATAAAATAGCAAATGTATCTAACGGCTTCATCGCTCCAATTCTTTCAAAACCTCAAAAGGATCATGTGCTCTGTCTTCACAAAATAGGTACCTAATTAGTAATTAGCAATGGGTTGAAATATGAAAACAATTCGTTACTCCGATGCTTACTGTTGCAACTCATAATTTATCATCTTTTAGGGAGCGTAAATTATTCGGTGGGAAGTTGGTAATTCATTTCGTCTCTCTAGTACCTAAAGTCGCCACAAATGATAAACTTAGCAACTTGAAAACAATAGTGAAAGAAGGTATAGTTTACATATGTGAGAAATCGAAGTTGGCATTATCAGGGGGGGGGGGGAGTAATTTTTCAACTTAAAAACAATTTTCCTCAACTTTTCGACTTGAGACGAAAATTTTTCCAAATTTTCAAAAAAGAGCTCTTCCTTAACTTTTTGAATATCTCCGACTAAGCATTCAATTTTGACATTGGTTAAGAGAATGGGGACAGCTATCCCGCTGTGCCCTCCTACGTTCGATCCTGTCCTGCTTTGGTACCTACGACTTTAAATATAGGTATAGGTACGAGTTTTCTAAAGCATTAATCATTATCTCAACTTTTAAATCATATTTGCACATACGCATATTAACCCATTTAAGTAAGCGAGTAATTATTATTATTTTGGCATTGGTTACTGGTAGATTAGCTAGAGACTCGATGTCGAGATCACATTTTTGCCAAATGTTTTCCAAGAAGTTCGTATATATGTAAAACGACGCGTCGAAGGAAGTAGTTGGAGCTGGTCGCATCAATGCGTTGTACAAAAGTTGAAGTATATAACACAGAAAGCAATTTCGCGTGAGTTTTGGAATAAGTGGGCGAATGTGAAGAATTTTTGATAAATTTTCGAAAAGAATGTAATCACCTAGGTATTTTTTTGTTTTGTTATTGTCACGAACTTGTACTCGTAGCAAGTTCGATTGATTTTAGATATTCTAGTAGCTCGACGAATAAGTTCCAAGTTACAAATGCGTTAGATCTACTGAAAAAGAGCAAAAATAATTATTAAATGAAAAAATGGCGAGCACGTAAGTATTTTCTTTTCAAGCCGTAATAGGTTGATTTTATTTTACGAGAGTTTAACGTTTGTATACGAATGCGAATCGGCCAGCGCGGCGTATACACATACCTATGTAGGTATGTGTTTTTATAAAAACTAAAGGACACATTTCAGCACTCGTAAACCGCTCGTGTAATTTAAACTTCGTTATACATTCGTCCGGTACCTACAAAACCTACTTCGATAATATCAATTTGAAGAATCTTTTCTTATACGTATGGGTACCGAACGCTTCTCACGATTTCAACGCATCAAATATCGAGTACCTACTATACGGTCAGTGCTGATACTAACCCTTTATAACATACTTAGACACCTATTCGTATTCGTAAATGCGGTCAAAGTTGGTAAAATATACGTTATTACAACGAATAGCTGAAATAAGTACGTATAGAAATTCGTGGAATCGTGCGTGAAAGTGTACTACAGAAGATCGGCCATTGTAATCAAAAATATCGTACGAATGTTAGGTTAGAAGTAAAACACTGGCGCATGCGACTTCTTCGTAATATTAATGTTATTGGTGGAAGGGGACCGACTAAACGTTGTCTATTGGATGCGCTGAACCAGCGAAGCCACGCTTCTTCTTCGTTCTGTTATCTGTTTGGATAGAGTTTGAACGCCGATAGGATGAAGCGTGCGCCGCGACGCCTCGCTTATTCGTACGTACTTACGAGTATGTATTAAGCCAACGCTTTCATTCGAATACACCAACCAACAGGTCAACGGGTACGTACCCCATAAAAATACGCTATCGCCAATTCACCGTAAATTATTTACCGAACATCTACCGATTACTTATTTGTGACTTTTGACTCCATTATCCGTACTTTTCCTAGACTCGATGCGCTGAAGTTGAAATACTTTATACCTAGGTACCTGCAAAGTGGAAACAATGTTTCAGATGGTTTTATTAGTGACGTATCCTACGCGTACTTACCAACACTCGAACATTATTTTAGCGAAAGATGTTTCGATCATTTCTCACCCAGAAAGGTCATAGCTAAGGGGTAGTTACAAAATTACGCTTTCGAGATGGTTCTTTTTTTTAAATCTTCGATACCCGAGCTCTCACGCGATAGATAGTTACATCACATTAGTACGTAGGTACTTACTCAATCTACATAGGTAGTACGTCTCCGCTGTAGTAGTTCTTCTATTATTTTTTCTCGATTATTTCGAAGAATTGACGAGCAAAATTGTATTTGTTCAACGTTGACTAATTGACCAGAACGAATAGCTGTACGACTTTACCTACAAAGATATAATGGGAACAATTATTCCAATGTACCTATTCGGAATGTATTGAAATGTGTAAACTTATTTATTAGAAAAAAAAACTAGAAAGTACTCACGCGATGTAATACTTTCGATGAGCCTAGCGGACAGCGATGATCGAATGTTCTGATCTGATCGGCATCTGCTTAAGATCGTTTTTTGGTGGTAATTTTTTCCAATTGAATTGCATAAGTAAAAAATATACTCGTAATTGAACTTTAGTATCATTTTCTTATCATTTCGCGGGATCGCCGGTTGGTGATAAGAAAGTTCACTGTTGAGATTTGTTGCTGATAAAAATTTTGACGATTGTCGCATCTCAAATAATTGAACTTTTAACATTTCTCATTTTCTATTCTTTGTCTTTTCGTGCATTTTTTTAACACGATTAAATATAAATAATTGGTCAAAATGAATAAACGCAGCGTAAAAAATATAAATTACGTACGATATCTTTGAGAGATTTTTAAAAAAAGTAAAACACTTAATTATAATAAACTGAAGTGACGTTTCAAATTTCGGATCAAAAAGGCCAAAAACATGTAATAAATTTATAATTTTCAATTACGAATTTTGACATTTTTTTTAACTGCAGCACTGATCGATGCACGTTTTTGCAGTTTTAGTTGTACAATGTGCGTAGTTAAATTCGTGGTACTAATTAATTGATATTTCGTTATTAATTCCGGTAATTATATCGCGATTGATGCGCATTTTCGTAGTTTTGATATTGTGGAATGTGAAATGTATAAAGCTTTTGTTATACTTATTGTCTATGTGGTAGTGGCACGGACGTTCACTGTAGTCAACGTCCGTCCATTGTGGTAATTATTTCGGTATAATCGGCGGTGTTAATTTGTAACGATTATATCAATTTATAATTAATATTCGATCGTATTCAACCATATGTGCGTTTTCGTAGTTTTAATATTATGGAATGTGAAAATGTGCGATGTGCTAATGTTATTGTGGTAGTGGCACGTACGTTCACTGTAGTCAACGTCACGTGTGTAGTGGTAATTATTTCGGTATAATCGGCGGTGTTAATTTGTAATCATTATAATTTGTTATATCGAATGTTTGATCGTATTCGATTGATTGATGCGCGTTTTCGTCAAGTGTGAAATATGGCAAGTGAAATGTGAAATGTTGCTCTTTCCATATTTATACATATTATCTATGTGGTAGTGGCACGGATGTTGACTGTAGTTAATGTCCGTGTGTTGGTGGTTGTGATAGAATTCGTGTGATTAATTTCTTCTCGAATTCGAATAATTATTATTTCGGTGGTGTATTCGCGGGTGTGCAATGTGCTTTTGTTATTGTGGTAGTGGCGCGGACGTTCACTGTAGTCAACGTCACGTGCGTGGTGGTAATTATTCCGGTATAATCGGTGGTGTTAATTTGTAATTATTATAATTTGTTATATCGAATGTTCGATCGTATTCGATTGATTGATGCGCGTTTTCGTCAAGTGTGAAATGTGGCAAGTGAAATGTGAAATGTGAAATGTGAAATGTTGCTCTTTCGATATTTACACATATTATCTATGCGGTAGTGGCACGGATGTTGACTGTAGTTAATGTCCGTGTGTTGGTGGTTGTGATGAAATTCGTGTGATTAATTTCTTCTCGAATTCGAATAATTATTATTTCGGTGGTGTATTCGCGGGTGTGCAATGTGCTTTTGTTATTGTGGTAGTGGCGCGGACGTTCACTGTAGTCAACGTCACGTGCGTGGTGGTAATTATTCCGGTATAATCGGTGGTGTTAATTTGTAATTATTATAATTTGTTATATCGAATGTTCGATCGTATTCGATTGATTGATGCGCGTTTTCGTCAAGTGTGAAATGTGGCAAGTGAAATGTGAAATGTGAAATGTGAAATGTTGCTCTTTCGATATTTACACATATTATCTATGCGGTAGTGGCACGGATGTTGACTGTAGTTAATGTCCGTGTGTTGGTGGTTGTGATGAAATTCGTGTGATTAATTTCTTCTCGAATTCGAATAATTATTATTTCGGTGGTGTATTCGATCGTATTCGCGGGTGAGCAATGTGCCTTTGTTATTGTGGTAGTGGCACGGATGTTAACTGTAGTTAATATCCGTGTGTTGGTGGTTGTGATAGAATTCGTGTGATTAATTTCTTCTCGAATTCGAATAATTATTATTTCGGTGGTGTATTCGATCGTATTCGCGGGTGAGCAATGTGCCTTTGTTATTGTGGTAGTGGCACGGATGTTAACTGTAGTTAATATCCGTGTGTTGGTGGTTGTGATAGAATTCGTGTGATTAATTTCTTCTCGAATTCGAATAATTATTATTTCGGTGGTGTATTCGATCGTATTCGCAGGTGTGCAATGTGCGTTCGTTATATCTGCGTGATCGAATTCGTGTGGTATGGAATGTGCAGTCCTGTTCACCAGTGTCCTGTGTATTCAGCGGGTTCCAAGAAGATCGCATCTTATTTTCGAGGTGAGTCAACTAAGTCAAGTGCTATACTTTTATACGTTGTTGATGCTTTACATAGATATTGTTCGTATCACTGACACCTAGTGTAGTTATTGGAAAACTATTAACCTACTCGAATAATTGTAACGTCGCGTTGTCGGTAGCTTCCATTGCAATTCAAGTACAAACCGTAGACTAACTCTTGTTGTTAATCACTACAAGAGCACCTACAAATCAAAATAATGATTACCTGCAGTTCGTTTTTGTAACTTGAAATTTGTTTTACAAGTCCTTATCAACAATTGTACTGGTAGGTACTAGGTACAAGTAGAATCTCGATCTACTTCGTTACTTAATGTTGAATTGAACTTTTGGGTTGGCCTGGGAAATAACAGATTGAATCAGTTTCTTAGTATGGTTATGTATATGCTGTAAACGTGCATCATAATTCATAAACTACGCAGAACAGATTACTTTCGGTAAACATATTATGGGAGATTGACAAAGGAAACTCCAGAAACAACATAATTGTAAAATAATGGAGATGATATTATTTATTTGCTTATTGCTTTCCATTTACTAGGTACTAGGTAGAGGAACATCACTATTTTTATTTCCGTCAAAATTAATGAAACTTTCTTAGTTTCCGAATCTCTAATTGAAAATTCCGGCCCAAATTTTCAATTTTTTGTGGAATGTTGTAAAATTTTTGTATTTTAGTTAATAATAGCTAATAATGTAATTCTGAAATCGTTTTCGTATTCGCATAATATAAGTATCCTACTCCTACTGCTTCGCTGCTTCGTTAATTTTTTCAAGTTTTCTCCAAACTTATCTAGCACGGAGCTCATTTTTATTCGCGTAACTCAATCGCATCTCGTATTGAAAAATGATAAACTTAGAAACGCAGATGATATGGAAAATTAAACTCGAGTTACAATCTTACAAATCATCAGATTCGAACAACCGATTCCCTCCCGGCTGAGAGTCCGCGAATCTAGCCTTTCGCTTACAATATTGGCGACTGTATAAGCTGGTATATTTGTATATTTAGCTTAAATTAGGGGGTTCGGAATGTTTTCGAAAGATGGAGTAAAAAAGATGAAATCGCGGATACCGATGTCTTGTGAAAATTACAATTTTTTGGCGAACAAATAAAACAATTTATAATTAGAACAAATATTAGGTACATAGGTAGTAGGTAGGTAGGTACTCATTCAGGGTGTACAGGAGGGTGTTGAATGAAACGTATTCGATATTTTAGCCGTACATGTAACTCGAGTAGACAAACGAAACACGTTATCACGATTGGTTGCCTATTTCGTAAATTGAAGGTGCTACGAATTTTTAAAACTTGAAAATAATTCATTTTCAGATATTCGAAAATACCTAACTAAAAATGTTTGGACCATTTAAACGATGGTCGTACGGGATAGCGATCGGGTAGACGATTAAAAATGGTTATTACTACAAGATGCCTATCTTTGAAATTGAAGGGTCAAATAGAATTTTAAAATGTATAAAAATTTTAGTTTATTTGTTTTCACTTTTTTTCAACGTACAATGGACTCTTCTCTTCATACCTGCTAAGTGTGAGACGGGTGGGGGTTGAGAAGGAGGTCGATGCGTGTGGGTGGGGAGGAGGGGGGCTGAGGTCTCATTCGGCAATGAATGTGGTTGGAAAAATTTACTGAAAAACTAAAAAATTTGTCGATTTGCCAACTACTACCATCGTATTTGATAAATTTTTAAATTTTGTTTGCCTCTTCAATTTCAAAGATAGGCAACCTGTATTAATAACAATTTCTATTCGTCCACACGAACGCTATCCAGTACAACCATCATTCGAATGGTTCAAACGTTTTTTAATATGCCTCGAATATCCGAAAAAAAAAATCATTTTCAAGGTTTAAAATTTCATAGCCCCTTCAACTTACGAGATAGACAACCGATCGTGATGACGTGTTTTGTTTGCCTACTCGAGTTGCATCTATGGTTAAAATATCGAACATGTTTCATTTAACATCCTGTATTACGGCAACGAGTTGACGATTGCAAAAAAAAATTACCGATAAATTTTTTTTTTCAAGAAATCACGGTCAAAATATGAAAGACCGCGTGTGCTGAAGGAAAACTTGTTTTTTTTCCTAAAAAGAAGAATGGGATTGTTTGAACCTGTAAAACACATACGTTGCTATACATTTCTGGTTGTTGGTTCGCAATCTTATTATTTCGTTTAGAGTGCGTTTAGGGCGAAAATATTCACTCGCCAGAATACGAAAAAGATATCCAAGTATACGCGAATGAGAAGGCATTGAGTGGCGATGATGACGATGAATGATAATCAGAGACGAAACTTGATCAAAAATCAGGGGGGGTTGAAGGATAAATTTGCCGACTAATATATTTTTTTAATGAGAAATTTGCCGACTAAAATTTTTTTTTAATGAGAAATTTTCCGACTAATTATCGACTTTGTCATTCACCTGCATCGTAATTACATATGCAAGAATTTTTTTAGTCGAGCCGAAAGAATTGAGTAGAAGAAAAGTAAAAAAAAAATATAATTTGGGAAAAATTTAAAAAAATTAAAAATTACGAAGGCTTCTTATTGCCCGAGCGAAACGAGGGAAAAAAATTTTCCCCAAATTTCGTTCAAAAAGCAATTTT